>JAQZBX010072692.1:0-15032 GCA_029593785.1 Cabassous unicinctus | reverse complement strand
AAATACCTAGGAGTTAATTTAACCAAAGAAGTACAGGACAAATATGCAGAAAACTACAAAACAATGCTAAAAGGAATTTAAAAAGACCTAAACAAATGGAAAGACATTCCATGTTCATGGATTGGAAGAATAAATATCATGAAGATGTCAATCTTGCCCAAACTGATTTATAGATTCAATGCAATACCAATCAAAATCCAACAGCTTACATAAAGAATTAGAGAAGGCAATTACCAAATTCATCTGGAAGTGTAAGTGCACCTGAATAGCCAAATGCATTCTAAAAAAGAGGAGCAAAGTTGGAGGAATTTCACTGCCAGACCTTGAAACATATTACAAAGCTACAGTGATCAAAACAGCATGGTACTGGCATAAAGATAGACACATCGATCAGTCAAATATAATTGAGAACCCAGAAATAAACCCTCACCTGTACAGTCAACTGGTTTTTGACAAACCTACCAAGCCCAAGCTGATGAGAAAAAACAGTCTCTTCAACAAAAGGTGTTGGGAGAACTTGTTAACTATAACCAAAAGATTAAAAGAGGACCCCTATTTCACCCCCTATACAAGAATCAACTCAAAATGAATCAAATATTTAAATATAAAGCCAGAACCATAAAACTACTAGAAGAAAATGTAGGGAAACATATTCAAGACCTTGTAGTAGGTGGTGGTTTCTTGGACTTTACACCCAAAGCACGTACAACAAAAGAAAAAATAGATAAATGGGACCTCCTCAAAATTAAACACTTTTGCACCTCACAGGACTTTGTCAGAAGGGTGAAAAGGCAGCCAACTCAATGGGAAAAGATATTTGGAAATCACATATCTAAGAAGGGTTTAATATCCAGGATATATAAAGAGATGTTACAACTCAACAATAAAAAGTAAAATGACCCAATTAAAAAATGGGTGAAAGACTTGAATAGACATTTCTCCAAAGAAGAAGTACAAATGGCAAAGAAAACCACATGAAGAAATGCTCAACATCACTCATGATTAGGGAAATGCAAATCAAAACTACAATGAGATCTCACTGCACACCTATCAGAATGGCCAGTATTAAAAACACAGACAACTACAAGTGTTGGAGAGGATGTGGAGAGATAGTAACACTTCTTCACTGTGAGTGGGAATGCAGAATGGTACAGCCGCTATGGAGGACTGTTTGGCATTTCCTAAAGAAGCTGAATATAGACTTGTCACCTGACCCTGCAATACCACTACTGGGTATATACCCAGAAAAAATGAGAACAATGACATGAACAGACATCTGCACACCGATGTTCAGCAACATTATTCACCATTGCCAAAAGTTGGAAATAACCCAGGTGTCCATCAACAGATGAATGGATAAACAAACTGTGGCCTATTCACATGATGGAATATTATGTAGCTGTAGAAGAAATAAAGTTGTAAAGCATATGACAACATGGATGAACCTGGAGGACATTATGTTAAGTGAAGCAAGCCAGACACAAAAGGACAAATACTCTATGAATGCATTACTATGAATCAAATATATTGTGTAACATATTGTTTGATTCAAAAAAATTTTTATGTGTATCCATTACATTTAATTGAGAAATGTAATTTAAAAATTAAGAAATAAGAAAAATAATAAAATATAAAAAATAAAAAATGAAATAAAGTAAAATAATAAAATAAAATAAAAACAAACAAATAAATAAAATAAGTAAAATATAATATAATATAATAAAAGAATGGCGGGGTAGGGCATGGTGAGAGCCAGGGCATGTACTGACTTCTTCATTAGGCTCAGACACCATCTCACCTGGTCATGGAATCACCAGCCTTGGGCCAAGGGAATCACCTCACATAGTCCACAATCTCCATCTCTTTCTCACTCCTGTCCACTGGCTTCATCACCTTCTTCCTCATCTACTCCATATTCCTACATTAGCAGCTCAATCTCATCATGAGCCTCGGGAGGGCTGGAGAAGAGAGATGGGGTCAGAATGAAATAATATTCTGTAAGTCCTTATGAAGGTTGTCATGGACATGCAGGCACCCAGGGTAGCATGTTTACCATTTGGGGACTGGGCTCAGGCCCTTGATAAGCTCCATTAAAAAGTATTGCATGGAAGTTGGTAGTCTGTGGTATTGACAAGCATTCCAGGGATTCAAGTCAGAAATGCCTAAAAACCACATTCCCAAAAATGTTGGGTACATCTCAGGGAATCCACTAATCCCTGAAAGCGTACATACCATGTTGTGGCTGCATTTTTCTTCAGAGTGTATCCATACAGTTGATAAGGTTCTGTAAGGGGACTATGTCCAAACCAAGGCAAAGAACTTGGTTCTTGACACATTCATGGGAGTGTGGCTAGTTCTCCAACATTCCTTGACCAGCCCTGGTAGGAATTCCCTGAAAGCAGTCACCTTTTTGCTTTCTCTGTCCCAGCATCATTAGGACATAGCTCAGCTGGAGTACACTTCTCTCTCTCTCACTTCCTCAGTAGCCATCCTTTGACAATGTCAGGGTTGCCTGGTTATGAGGAATGAGGTATCTCATGCAAAGCAGAGTACCAGGGACCATGGGCTCCTTTTGACCCTGATCTCACCATGAAAGAAGACAAATACAGGATATGCCCCTTTATGGCTTGATGATGCATGCTGGTGTCAGGGCAATGTTGGACCCTGCCCCATCTTTGCCTCTGGGCCTCTAGGTATAGTCTTAGACACTTGGACCATTGTGTCTCAGCTCCCAACACAGGCAGCCCCACTGTTCTGTCTGAGGGGTTGCTGGCTCCTGGGCTGAGGACTGGCTCATGAGGCCTCCCTCAGAACAGGGTCAGGAGCTAGATGATCCCACCTGAGTTCAATGTCTTTGCGTAGGAGCCATTAGGCACTCTTGTTCTGTCTCAGTTGTGTGCTCCAAAGTCTGGGTCCCCAGGTTTTTGGGACATCCATTACCCCATGCAGCACTCACCAGGCCTTTTGGACATGGTCTCTTGGAGGGTCATGGTGGCCCTCAGGATGTCACTGGGCAGTGCACTGATGCTCTTTTCCCTCATTGCTGTGAATAACCTTCTCTGACCTGTGACAGGGGAGAAGAGTTAGAATATGAAATTCTAGGGTGGGGTCTCTGAATATGTGCCAATAAATTCTAAGGTGGGGTCTAAGGGATGATGCGCTCTTGTTAGGAAACTACATATAGTGAAAGTCTATAATGATGAACATGATAATGAAGAACATACATCAATCCTATACCCAAGCTAGGGTCCTTAACCTATGTGTTACCTGATCCCCTCAAACTGTACATAAAGTTGGGTATGTGCCAATACATATTTTCCAAAGAGAGTGTTCATAGCTTTCACCAGATTTTCATACAAAATTTGAAATTCTCCTCCATCTCCTCCACTGATCCCTTCACAGTTCAACTCCCCCGCTCTTTTAAACTTCACTTAGAATAACTGCCTTGAAATGTTCTGGGTTTGAATGTAGAAACTTCCAGTAACATTACAGGAGTTAAGCTGAAATCCAAGGCCCCTATCAATGATTGATCTCCTTCTAGGAAACCATGCACCCGCCCAAATAATGAACCACCTGTATTTTTGGGGGGCGGAGGGAGATAATATTTGGCAGTCTTTCAAAGGGGCTTGTGACCCAAAACATTTAAGATTGATAAACCCCTGGCATGTTCTTTCCTTAGAAGAGAATGTTCACCCTGGGAGGATTAAAACTGGTCCACAAAATCTTACATGGGCATGGAGTGGTATATGTGAAAGAGAAAGCAGCACAAAATGCCATCAATAAGCCCAGAGCTGCAGCTCTTTACATAGAATAGCTGGTTACTTACATGCACAACCCAATTATGAGCACTGTTAAAATAAAACAATGGACATTCTATGTTCATGGATTGGAAGACTAAATATCATTAAGATGTCAATTCCACACAGATTGATTCACAGGCCCAATGCAATCCCAATAAAATCCCAACAGTCTTTTTGCAGAAATCGAATAACCAATTATCAAATTTATTTGGAAGGTAAGAGGCCCCAAATAGCCAAAAAGATCTTTAAAAAGATCAACAAATTTAAGGCCTCACACTTCCTGACTTTAAAGCATATTACTTCTACAGTGGTTAAACAGCATGGTACTGGCATAAAGACAGACAAATTGACCAATGGAACCAAATTGAGAACACAGCAATATATCCTCACGTCTACAGTCAAGTGATTTTTGAGAAGGCAGTCAAGCCCTTCCAGCTGAACCATAACAGGCTATTCAACAAATGGTACTGGGAGAACAGGATATCCATAAACAAAAGAAAGAAAGAAAGCTCTTCTTCACACCTTATACAAAAATTAACTCAAATAGATCAAGGACCTGAATATAAAAATGACAACCATAAAACTCCTAGAAGAAAATGTTGGAAAAACTCTTCAAGATCTTGTGGTAGGCAGTAGTTTTTTAAACCTTACACCCAAAGCACAAGCAAACAAAAGAACTGGTAAAAGGGACCTCCTCAAAATTAAACACTTTTTTGCCTCAAAGGACTTTGTCAAAAAGCTGAAAAGGCAGCCAATTCAATGGGAGAAAAATTTTGACAATCACATATCCGATTAAGGGTTTAATATCCATGATATAGGAAGAGATCATACAGCTCAACAGTAAAAAGAGAAACTGCCTGATTAAAAAATGGGCAAAAGACTTGAAAAGACCACTGTCCAAAGAAGAAATACAAATTCCTAAGAAGCACATGAAAAATGTTCAACTTTACTAATAATTAGTGAAATGCAAATAGAAACTATAATAATCATTTCACAACTTTTACATGGGTTGCTATTAAAAAGTTGAAAATCTGTAAATTTTGAAGAGGATGTGGAGAAATAGGAATGCTTTTTCACTGTTCCTGGGAATGTAGAATGATACAGCCATTTTGGAAGACTGGCAGTTCCTAAGGAAGTTGAATATATACTTGCCATGGGACCTGGCAATACCTTTACTAGGTATATACGCAGAAGAACTGAGAGCAGAGAAACAAACAGATATCTACACACCAATGTTCATAACAATGTTATTCACAAATGCCAAAAGTTGGAAACCACCCAGGTGTCCATCAACTGATGAACGGTAAACAAATTGTAGTTGTATACACACGATAGAGTATTATGCAGTGGTAAGAAGATATGAACTCATGAAACATATGACAACATGGATTAACCTGGATTACATTATTTTGAGTGAAGCAAGCCAGACACAAAAGGATAAACAGTGTATGATTCTGTTATTATGAACTAAATATATCCTGTAAACTCATGGAGATAATAATTAGAATATAGGTCACCAGAAAAGAGAAGAAATGTAGAGAATGGAAATTGAGGTTAATCTGTGCAGAGTTGGAAAAAGGTTGTATGTAAATAATTGGAAATGAATAGAAATGGGGATAACATATCATGTTGTTTGTAAGTAGCAGAGCTTTTATATGGGTATGACAGTGGCTGAAAGGGAAAGCCTAAAGAAATGTATATTACTAGAAGGAAAGCTAAAAACTGTATCATGGGACTGTATAAGATAGTAAAATCTCATGTAAAACACAAATATGTGTGATAGTGTATATATAAGAGTTTATACAAAGTATAAATATAAATATACTAGAAAGAAGGAAAAAGAATAGCAGCTATGAAAGGCAAGGGAAGCATAGAGAAATTGAGAGATGAGTTTTGTTTTTTGTTTATTATTATTATTATTAGAATAATGAAAGTGCTCTAAGAATGATTGAAGTGATAAATGCACAAATATGTGATTACACCAAATAACATTGATTGTATAAGTTTCCTGGATTTATGCTTTATTAACATGTATCAATAAAATGGATTTCTTTAAAAAAATAAAAAAATAATGAAAATAAAATTTTAAAAATTGAAATTAAGTAAAATAATAAAACAAAATATGAAATAAAATAAATATAAAATAAAATAATAAAATAAAATAGTGAAGAGGCGTGATGGCTGGGCCTCTGTTCCTGTCTCAAGTCATTTAGGCGGAGGCAAGCAAAGCTCATCCACACAGGGCAGCGGGTGCCATGGCTCCTGGAGCAAGGTGAAGAGTGAGTACATGAAGTGTTACCGGGTGCCACACTGGGACCCAAATGCACCCTGCGACCACGAGCTGCTGCTTTACCGCCTGCTGGAGCAGCGCCCAAGCCCTGGTTTTGGGAGAACTAGGACCCTGACTGCTCCTCAGAGGACTCATGGTTCTCATCGTTGGTGGGCAGCACGAGCTCCCTGTACCCTGGCCCCCAGGCCACTCCAGTTTTGCCCCTGCCGCCCTCTCCACCCAGGCCCATGGTGCTGGAGGGCCAGGAATGTCTGCAGCGTGGTGCAGGAGCTGGAGTCCCAGGGGGACCAAGACCGGGTCTCAGGCACAACAGTCTTCCCAGCATTGTCAGTGAAAGTAGAAGAAACACCTGAGTGACAAATTGAAACAAAAGCTGATAAATCACACAAGAGTACTGAACGTTGACAACATTGAAGTGCCTTATTTCCCAGAGGAAAGCAGTCAAAAGTCCTCAAAGATCATCAATTAAAATTAAAGAAAACGAGCTTCCATTACTTTATAGCTGGGAAGAAAAACAGCTGCAGGAATCCAGAAAACTGACAATGTCTGTGCTTCTGCCACTGTGCATGAGATTCCTGAGCCGGCATTACAGCTAAGAGCAGAAGACAGGTGGAAAAGAGGAAACTGGCTGCTCAAAGGCAACGTGCTCACTCTGTGAATGGGGAGAAAAGCATGAAGGATCAATCTCTTCTTCAGATAGCCCATGGATGACAGAGTATGAGATGCAACTCAGGAAGAGCTTAAAGAAACAAACAGTTGCTTGGACATCCTCTTTTAAAAAGTACAAATGAAAGAAATAAAAACAAAACAAAACAAAAAACAAGACTTTGGTTTAAGAAAACAATTGTTCCAGTGTAACTGAGTTAGGCTCATTTATAGTTTCTTTACACATGGCTTTTCAGTGCCTTTTATTTGAACCCATAATTAGCACTATACTTGATGAATATATGTCCCACAGACTTAAATCTTTGGTCCATCCATGTGCCAGAAGAGCCCTGAATTTCTGCAGAGTTGCAACACCTACTCCCCAGTTCACTGGATTCACCCAGGACAACTAACAAAGAGATGATGATGGACAATGCCCATCCCAAGGAAGAGAGTGTGTCTGCAACTGCAAGAAAGATAGTTCCAAACATATTCCCCATGGGATGGAAGCCCACTCTCAATTAGAAGCAGAGAGGGCCTCACCATCCTCAAATCCTCAAAACTGGGGAATGAAAAATGGAATAAAGTAGACTTATTATTCTACTACAGCAATGGAAGAACTCTTACTGATGTACAGGCAGTGGCCCACTGAGGTTCAGAGGGATGAGAGAGGAAAGAATAGGTGTACTATGGGGAAATTTTGGGGACATTGGGTTTGCTCTGCAGGAAATTACAGTGATACATACAGGCCATTGTGTATGTGTGTGCATATATGTGTGTATATATATATATGTAGATATAGTTTTTTTTTAAACAGACCATTGTATATTTGGTCATACCTTACAAAATTTTGTGGGACAAAATATAAACTATAATGATAACAGTAGTCCATAGTTTGTAGCAACGCTTCCATATGGATTCACCAATTGTAACAAATGTACCACACTAATGAAGGATTTGATAATATAGGAAAGTGTGGGATGGGGAGGGATGGGGCATATGGGAATCTTTTATATTTTTTTGTAGCATTTATGTAATCTAAAGCTTCTTTAAAAATAAAAAAAATTAAAAAGTAATGCTAAAAAACCTACTTTTATGCAAGGATTTTCTTGAGGAACTTCCAAGTGATTATTGTTTTGATGAATCTTTGCCACCTACCTCAGCAATAGGGCAGACAGTTGAAGCCATAGACATTTGAAGTTATTTATGAAGAAAATTTCCTAAATCTGATATTCTTTCAAATGTTTTGTCTTAAAGCATCTTAATCTTAGAAACTGACACCAAAGGACTTAAAATGGTTATAGACACTTAGCATTCAGTACTTCTCTCAAAAGTTTAGGTGGAACCCATTTTCACTTTGTTATGAAAAACTATTCAAACTACATAACAAAAAGTCACTGCATCTTGCAACGTAAAACTCATTTTTATTATGTGTAGTTTTCCTAGTGAAAGAATACCAAGTAAAAAAATGGGTTTCAACAGTTGTACTGACTCCATGTTTAATAAAAACAGAACTTTGGTAGTTCCTAAAAAATTAAGCTTACTTGTGTTTCAGTTTAGCACCACTTCATGTAGTAGACCAAGACACTTAGGACTTATCTGAGCTGGGTAAGTGTGATGTTTTGTCCTTAAATTATCATCCAGGCACTTTTTTTAAATTGTTCAAATACATTCCAATAAATGAAGCATCAGTGTAATATGGATTTAGAATAGAAGTTTCTTATGAGTCAAAACTGACATTAATATTTTCTATAAATATTGCAAAGCTTTTTTAGAATACATAATGGTATTCATGAAAGAATAATTTCCTCTCAAGTGGAGAAAGGAATCTAGTAGAATCTACTAGAGATAAGAAAGGTACCTTGTTTGCCAATTTAGCACTTCAAAGCATGTGAAAGAAAACTTAGTTTTAGTTGAGATTGAGAATTTCCTTGATATTTTTACAATGGGTCTTTAAAGGACTATACTCAATTCTTAGAACTAGCATCTTATAACTGTTCTAGGCTTTGAAAATGCATACTGAATTATGAACTTTTTAAATGAAACTTTTTGCTATATTTGCAGTCTTGAGGTGAATTCTTTTACAGAGACCTCTAAAAGCCAATGAGGTGTATATTTGGTAAGGAAATCTTAATTCTACATGTTGTCCAAAACATCCTCACCAGTAATTTTGGTAAATTTTGGTGTTGCTATTATTAAAGTCTTTACACTTTTCAGGTTCAAAGATCAAATTAATGTGGCAATGTGTGATGATGTAGCTGACTGTGAAAACTGTTGCTTTAAAGCCACAATTGCATGTTCAATTTTAGCCATTGAGTTCAAGCTTTTCCTGTAGCATCTGACAATCTTACAAAACATGGCCATGATGGACTGCCTCAGAGAGCTGACTTTCACTCAGGCTTTGAACAAGACAGTCTTTCTCTACTTTAGAAGACAGATTCATACTTAATGTGCTTAGTACTGAAAACTCCAGCTATCGGGAAGAATTAGAAGGCAAACACAGATTATTTTCCCCTTTCTTTTTAAGTAGAGGACAAAGGTACAAGTCTCTTAAAGCACTTTAAAGGTGCATGAACAATAAATGAGGCAATATGAATTAATTGTGAGTCTCCCTCCAATGGCCAAGTCCTTAGGTGGGTAGGATTTTCTTTATTTCCTTTTTTTATGGGTGATTATTACATTTTGAACCTACAAATTGTTTTATGTTGCAATAATTCTATGGCCCAACTTTCTTTTCCTCATCCTAGAAACTAATGTAATTATAATCATGTTATTAATTTTTGGGACAAACTGAACAATAGTGAGATAGTTTTAAATGATCATTCATGTTGAAAAAGACTGAAACTATTTGAGAATCCATTGCTATTTAAAATATAGAATAAATTATTAGTTATATAAGACCCTCTTTCTAAAATTTTGGTTTTAAGTTCTTCACTTAAAAAATTTCCATAAAAAATAAAATAGTGAATGCCATTAGACTCAGGTGAATACCTTCAGCCTATTCCTGATCTAAAAACCCAAGATGGAAACTGGGGAGGAGCAGCCCTTCTGTTAATTCCTATGATAGTAGGAGGTGGAGCTTTGGAACCAGTGTTGGGATTGGAGTGAGGCAAGTGATATAGAACCTGACAAGTATAAGGGGAGGAAATCAAGAGCCCCATGAGGAATGCATTAATTAGATCATTGGTAGCCTGGACCCAGTGAGGACATAGTCAGTGTGCTAGAAACATACCAGTAGAAAGTTCACAAACAAAAGGTAGTGAGAAAAAAAACATTAAAAACAGTAGTATACAATATCCAAGAACTGTGGAAAAATTACAAAAGGTGTCACATAAGTGTATTAGAAGTAATTCAAGGAGTAGAAAGTGATAAGCAAAGGAAATATATGATGTGGTAAAGACTGAGTACTGTAAAAAATTAATGCCAGACACTACTGAGAGATCCAGGATGCTCAGAGAACCTTAGGCAATGTAATTACAAAGAATAAATATTGAAAGGAATCAGGGGAGAGGGAAAGAACAAACACACAACATTAAAATCCAGTTACCTAGGGAAGAACAAGGCTGAGAATGAGATTGGACTTCTCTGCTGTAGCCATGTAACAAGGAAAGAGAAGAATGAAATAATTGAAATGGTGAAATAAAATATAAAACATACTTAAGCAGTTTGACATTATTTATGAATTTGAAAATGAAGGATTGTATTGTAAACTGGTCTGTTCCTCAGCCTGTTATCCCTTTTGATTATACTAGATTTACTTGAGATGTTTGATTAAATTACATGTTAAGATTAGGATTTTTTTTCTCATAATGACATATACATATATATATATATATTTTTTTTTTTTAAAGATGCTTAGATTACATAAATGTTACACAAAATTTACAGGGATTACCATGTTCCCCACCTCCCACACCTCCCATAACATCTCACATAAATATCTTTCATTAGTGTGGCTCATCACTTGCAATGGATATACACATCCTGGGGCTTTGCCACTAAGCATGGACTATAATTCACTTTGAAGACCACACTCTCTCCCACACAGATCTGCATGTTATATGCTGATGTAAAATGGCCTATATCTGTCATTGTAATGTCACTCAGGATCATTCCCAAGTCCTGAAAAAGCACCTGTATTACAACTGCTTTTCCCTTCCCTGCCCCAAAAATGTCCAGTGATCACTGGCTCCACCTCACTGTTGGAATTTCTTCCATTGTTTGAATCACAATATGTCTACAACAGAATACCATTAAGTCCACTCTAATCCATAGCTCTTCCCCAATCCTGAGGACTTTGGGGTGGTGATGTCCACTCCACCTCCAAGTGAGAGGGGGCTTATATCCCATGGATGCAGTGGATGGGATTATCCCGCCTGAAAATGCAGGCTCTCTATATTCCCTGGGATGGCCATTGTCCATGATCATTTCCTCACCAGGTGACTTGAGTGAGTCTATTGAGCTGTAGAGTAGGAGTTGAGGCTCCACCAAGATTCCAGGCACAGCTGGCACATGGGCAGGACAGAGGCTCCAGTCTCTGGAAGTACACCTGCAAACTCCAGCATCACATATAGGTTTGAATAAAAGGGACTGATGGACCATGTGCAGGGAAGATTTATTAGAGACCAACTCTGTCACTCTCAGGAGCACAGATTCCAAAGTAGAGCCCACTGATAAGGCATAAATTTATGGAGCTATTCCCCCTTATATAGGACCTGGGGGCTCCAGAGTCCTCAGGAACCCCTCTGTGTGGGGTGATATCCGGTTTGGTGTTCTATGAGATCCGATCGAGGTGTGCATAAGCGTTACCTCTGGGATGGCCTCCTGACTCTCTTTGAAGTCTCATAGCCACATGAACTCATTTGTCTTTACCTTTTCCCCCTTTTATTCAAGGTCTTTTTCCAGTCATATTGCCAGTTAGCACTTGGTATTATTCCCTCATTGCCAGGGAGGCTCATCCCCGGGAGTCATGTCCCACACTGGGGGGAAGGTAATGCATACATATGCTGAACTTGGCTTAGAGAGAGGGCACATTTGAGCAACAAGGAGGCTCTCAGGTGGCAACCCTTAGGCACCCTATAGCAGTAGGCTAAGTTTCAATTACAAGAGCAAAGACTTGTAAGGCTAGTCATCAATATCAGGAACTCATCAGTGGACCATCCTCCCTTGCCAGACACTGCCCCTGCACTCAGAGGATTCTTGCTACTCCCCTGGAGAATGTGGCAGAGCTCTACAGGCTGGGAATTCAGTATTCCCTCATTTATTGAGTGATTACCCACTGTGACCATGTCCCACCCCTTGATCATTTGAACAAATTAATATATCTTTCATGTATATTCAGTTGAACTTCCTCCCATGAAATCCCCATCCCAGACACCCCCCCATCAATGATCCACTCCTGCTCCCTCTATAACCCTTCTGTGATCCAAACCTTCCTTGAAGATGAAGCCCATATAATAGCCAAACACAATTAATAGCAAAATGAAATAAGAAAGATAAGTTTAAATATAAGAGATAAAATAAATGGAAACTTTAAAAAAAAGGCATTAAAAATAAAATTAAATTAAAGGATTGGGATATTCAGAAAATGAGAAAAAACAAAAAATTTGAGTGTTGTTTAACTTCCATATCTTTGTGCCTAATCTGTTTCTCTGGCCTTTAGTGATTTCCAATTTCATTCCATTGTGGTCAGAGAAATTACTTTGTATAATCTCAATCTTTCTGAATTCATTGACAGTTGTTCTGTGTCCTAGTATGTGGTCTATCTTGGAGTATGATCCATGTGCACTCTAGAAGAATGTAAATCCTGCTGTATTTGGGTGTAGTGTTCTGTATATGTCTATTAGGTCCAGGTCCTCTAATGTATTGTTCAGAGTCTTTGTTTCATTATTGATTCTCTGTCTAGATGTTCTGTCTAATGATGATAATGGTGCTTTAAAGTCCCCCTCTACTATAATTGTAGAGGCATTTATTTCTCCACTTAGGTTTTCCAGAGTTTGCCTCATGTATTCTGAGGCACCCTGATTAGGTGCATAAATGTTTATGATTGTTCTCTCTTCTTGAGAGATTGCTCCTTTTACTAATATGTAGTGTCCATCTTTGTCTCTTACAATAGTTTTGCATTTAAAGTCTATTTTGTCTGATATTAGAATCGCTAATCCAGCTCTTTTTTGGTTATTGTTAGCTTGTAAAATTGTTTTCCCGCCATTCACTTTCAGCCTCCTCGAATCTCTGGGTCAAAAGTGTGTTTCTTGTAGACAGCATATAGATGGATCATATTTCCTTATCCTTTCTGCCAATCTGTGTCTCCTGAGTGGTGAATATAATCCATTAACATTCAGTGTTATTACTCACAACAATTTTTTTACTTCAGCCATATTTTCTATGGGTTAATGTATGTCATATGTTGTTTTGTTTCTGTTTTTGTCACTTTAGTTGTTTTTAAACTCTCCTCCAACTCTCTCCCTTGTTTTTTACTTTCAACTTGTAGAACTTCCTTTAGTATTTCTTGAAATGCAGGTTTCTTATTGGCATATTCTCTTAATTTGTTTATCTGTGAATATTTTGAACTCTCCATCATTTTTGAATGCCAGTTTTACTGGATAGAGAATTCATGGCTGGAAGTTTTTTTCTTTTAGTACTTTGACTATCTCATACCACTGTCTTCTTGCCTCCATGTTTTCAGATGAGAAACCAGCACTTAATCTTATTGTGCTTCCCTTGTATGTGATGGTTCTCTTTTCCCTTCCTGCCTTGGGTATTTTCTGTCTTGAGCATTGGACATTTTGACAATTATATATCTTGGTGTTGGCCTGTTGAGATTTATACTGTTTGGGGTGTGCTGTGCTTCCTGGATCTGAACATCCATCTCTCTCATCAGGGTTGGGAAGTTTTCAGCCATTATTTCCTTCAACACTCCTTCTGCTCCCTTTCCTTTCTCTTTTCCTTCTGGGATGCCAATAATGCATATGTTTGTGAATTTTGTGTTGTCTTTTAAGTCCCTGAGTCCCTGCTGGATTTTTTCTATATTTCTGTCTATCTGTTCTTCTATCTGTTTGATTTCAGATGTATTGTCTTCCACATCACTAATTCTTTCTTCTGCATGTTCAAATATGCTGTTATGTGAATCCAGCATATGTTTTATTTCTTGGATTGTGCCATTGATCACCATCATATCCGTTATCTTTTTAGGTATGTTTACAATTTCTTCAGTATGCTTTCCCAGTGTCTTCTTAATATCCTTAGTCTCTTCTTTCACTTCATTAAATTGGCCCATGATATTTGTTTGGAAATCTTCGATTAGTTGTTTGATGCTCTGCATCTCTTCCTGCTTTTTAGTTTGCTCATTGGACTGGTCCATGTCTTCCTGTTTCTCAGTGTGGTTTGTAATTTTTTGTTGCCCTCTAGTCATCATTTTATCTTGATGGGTTTATTCAGTTGATTAGCTTCTCGCTCTGCTCTACAGTTTTATTTAGCTGGTCATTCTGTGTGTGTGTTAAGTTTTCTCTTTGACACATTTTCTTCTTATTTTACTTCCTTGCTTATTTCTATGTTCCCTTGAAGGCAAAAGATTAGGGACAGAGGAATTGAAAGATGTCAGAAAGGAAGAAGGATAATAGTAATATTGATAAAAGTTATAAGAGGGGCCACATAAGACTTAGTGAAATGAATATTTATCACATATACGCAGTGTAGAGTTATAGGAAAAAAGTGGAGTACTACAATGGACTGGAAAATCAAATAGAGGAATATACATATAATGATTTAGAAGGCTAGAATGATGAGGAGGCAGAGAAAGAGTAAAGAATGGGATGAAAGGAAAAAGTTAATATTAGTAAAAAAAAGAAGAAAACAGAATAGATAAATAGAAATTGACACCTTTAAGTTGTGGGTTAATAAAAAACATGGTTTGTAAGAACCACAACAGAAAGAAGAATCCAGAAAGATGAAGGAATGAAAAGAGATAGCTTGGGATACAAAATCAAGGTAGACAGAGAATGGGAAATCACTGAAGAAGAAGCACTGCAAAGAAGAGACAAGTTAGCAGGACCTAATGTTTAAAAAAAATGAAAGAAAAAAAAAGGAGGGGAGGAAAGAGGAAAGAATACCTAGATACAACATATAAACAGAAAAAAACCAAACAACCACACAAGCAAGCAGTCAAACAAATCTAAGGAAGAACATTGTTCCTTCTTGGGCCCTTGTGGAACCTCTCAGCCTGCTTGTGTTTTTCAATCAATTGTAGTAAATTAAATTAAAAAGAAAATTTCATTTTTTTATTTTTTAAATTGACTGTC
>JAQZBX010072691.1:0-15032 GCA_029593785.1 Cabassous unicinctus | reverse complement strand
GGCCAATATTAAAAAGACAGAGAATGAAAAGTGTTGTAGAGGATGTGGAGAGATAGGAACACTTATTCACTGTTGGTGGTAATGCAGAATGGTACAGCCACTTTGGAAGATTGTTTGGCAGTTCCTAAAGAAGTAGAATATAGAATAGCTACATGACCCTGCAATACCAGTACTATGTACATACCCAGAAGAACTGAAAGCAGGGACACTAACAGAAATCTAAACACCGATGTTCATAGTGACATTATTCATGATTGCCAGAAGTTGGAAAGCACCAGGTGTCTATCAACATATGAATGTATAAACAAACTGCAGTCTATTCACACAATGGAATTATGCAGCTGTAAGAAGAAATGAAGTCATAAAGCATATGACAACATAGATGAATCTGGAGGACATTATGTTGAGCAAAGCAAGTGTATTAGTTAGCCAAAGGGTGCTAATGCAATATACCAGAGATTGGTTGGTCTTTATAAAGGGTATTTATTTGGGGTAGAAGTTCACAGTTACCAGGCCATAAAGCATAAGTTTCTTCCCTCAGCAAAGTCCATTGCCATGTGTTGGAGCAAGACAGCTGCCAATGTTTGCCACGGTTCAGGCTTCATGGGTTCCTCTATTCCTGGGGCTGCATTTCTCTCCAGGCTTAGCTCCTCTGTTTCCTCCACAAGGTCAGCTGTAGACTATTAGGCTCTCTAGGCTTTGCTTTTCTCCATAAAGTCAGCTGTGAACTCTCAGGTGAATGGCTCATCTCTATCTTGTGGCCTTCTCTCCAACATCAAAACTCCAACATCAAAATTGCAACTCAAAAACTGCTGCAACTCTGTTCTTTGTGATGCCTTTTTATTTTCTAACCCCACCAACCAAGGGGTGGGGTTCAAAGCCCTACTGATGTCAACACCCTAATCATAACTTAATCATGCCCAGATTAACAGTTCAGTTTACAAGCATGATCCAATTATATTTTTGGAATTCATAATTACATCAAATTGCCAAATGGCTGCAGCAAACCAGACACAAAAGGACAAATACTGTATGATTGCATTACTATGAACCAAATATATTGTGTAACATATTGTATGATTATAAAAATTTATAGGTATTTAATTGAGAAATGTATGTTTTTATTCAACTGTGTTTTCTTTTTAGTTTTTGATTGTTTGTATTTTCATTTATTAAATGTGCTAAGTAAAGTTTTTAAAAAAAAGAAAAAGAAAAGGGGAGAGGTGACTGGCCATGCTAGGCATCTTTGAAGCCCAAGGACTCCCCATACAGAGTGCCTCAACCTTTCAGAAGATATGCTTCCTTCTTATTGAAAGCCTAAATGTCACCAGGCCATCCCAGGAAGAAATTCCATATGACTACTGCTACAAATTGGTGTGATTTATTTCTAATGGTTGCTTCTTTTGAGCCATCTGAATTCAATGTTACAATGGACATGCTATTTCAGGACGTGATAAAGTAGCCCAATATACAATAACTGGTGCCTACAGGGGGCACACTGGAGAATTTGATATGTTGAAGAAGTCAGAGACACACCTAGAGGTCAGCTCCCAGCCCTTATCTACTCCCACTTCTATTGTTTGCACATGCCTCAGTATATTTCCATTCCCCTGCCTGGAGCATATGTTAGGTCTAATGGAAAGGCCTGGACATCCCTTAAACCCAGAAACTGGAAACATGTAGCCCCAGATGCTTATCAGGGTGAGAACTCTCATTGGCAGTTCCCCACATGCTCTGGTGTATAAATACTGAACATTAAACAGCACAAGTCTCTCCTCTCCAATGAGAAACATTTGGAGATGCCAACTTCCAACCCTGGCTCAAGCAGTTGGCCTCCCTGGGAGACTGACCATGATGGAGTCTTTCCAGCTCTTTTGGACACTTTGTTCTGTGCAAAGAATAAAGTGTTCATTTACTAAAAGTTGCTGTTGTGCCTGAGCTTGTGTTCCTATGATGCACCATAGAGCATTTTGTGCCATAGATTTTGGTCCTGAAAGCAGAGTTTGTGAGGAAAAATGCATTGGAATGGGTTGATTTTTGGCGATTCTTTTATCACTCTTGCATTCCTTTTGTACAGGAGCATTTTGGGCAAAACAGAACTTATGTCCTTGTGGGCTAAACTGAAGGTTAACCCCTACCCTACCAGACTGGGTGGAGGTAATGACCCATAGATGGTGAACCTAGGGCATGCAGTTTCCATACTATGGAGGAAAGGTGGCAATAAATGGGACTTTGAGACCCTCTCCATGAATTCTAGGGAGTTGGTTTTATGTTTACACACTGAGATCAATGAGATTGGAGCTTCCACTACCCAGGATACATAGAGAGGATCCCCAGTTGAGAACTTTGGAAAAAATATAAACTAGAAGGAGGGCCACAGATCAAAAGGGACTATCTTCCTCTTCCAGATCCCCTCCCCTCAGTTGCCAAATATTGGCGGTAGAGGAGGAAGAGCAAGTTGGAGAGCCCCTGCCTCCACCTTCAACTGTGAGTGAAAAGTCTGGCCCCTGGTAAGAGTCCCTTAACCAAGACATGACCAAATTGAAAATAGCTGAGAATTGTGGCCAAGAACACTGACCATCCTCCAAGATCCTATGCCATATGCCCCAGTGCATATACAATTTGGGGACATTGAACAAAACTGTATGGCATTTTTGGGTACAGGCAGCCAAGTCAATATCATTCCAGGAGATGCAGAGGCGAGGCCTTTGGCCTTCCACAAGGGTATGGTAATGTGAGCTACTGCTACACTGTTTGTTGGTCCCTTTGGCCTTTGGCCATCTCTGTTGTCATGCTTCTTGCCGTGGAATATATTGTAGTAACTGATATCATGCACCACTGCACATCCCAAGCATGACAACAAATATAAATTCTGCAATCCCAAAAAATTTGGGCTATCAAGGTTGGGGAGAGTTGGACTCAGCACCTCCAGTACTCCCATCTCCTTGCATTTTTCAACAGTGGCAATATTGCTTTCCTGGTGGATAAAAAGGAACTCATAAAAGACCTTCTTTCTGCAGCTATCCTCTATTCTACCATCTCCACCTTTATAGCTTGGTGTGGCCAATGGAAAAGGCAAGTGGAGCATGGTAACTAATTGTAGACTATTGGCATTTGAATGCAGAAATGCTGCCTTTGACTCCTGTAATCCCATACATTGTGACACACTTGGAAACCATCATGGCTTTCCCTGATCTTTCATATGTAGGTTTGATCTGGTGAATGCCTTTTTTGTGTTCCCACTCTGGGAGGAGGACCAGAATCTATTTTCTTTCCAATGCAAGCTGTTCAGTTGAATTTTTTTGAACTGCCATGTGGATATTTAAACTCAATCACTATCTGCCATCAATGGGTTAGGCAGGATTTGAGTAAGCTACCCCTGCCCAGAGAACTCCAAATGGTCCATTATATATATATATACAATACAATTTTCTCAAGAGTTTCTGTGTCCAGAAAGCCAGTGGAAGATCAATAAAGCAAAAAAAGCTGGGACTATTCCACCTGTAGTCACCCATGAGGGCTACCTGGTTAAAAAAGAATGGACAGTTTTCTGTCCTGCTTTTAATTTATTTACACTATTGACCACTTCCTTCTTTTAACATTCTCCCCTCCCTTTGCTCCAACTCTCTTCTAATTTCTCCTACAACTTCTATGTCCCTTCCTTTTCAGCCTCTTTTCCAGATTTTTTCCTTCAGCCTATTAGAGGGTGGTGTTTCATCAGGTTCTGTCCGTTTTCCTCTTATTTTCACTCTACTCACTTTTCCCATTACCCATCATGGCTTTTTTACCACACAAAGTGTGAAAGCCTCAGCCTGGACATCTTTTGAAAATTTATCAGGCATATAACTAATGGCCCATTGAATATCTCCACATCAGTTTCTAATTTAGACTTATAACTTTTGTCTCCTGCAAACCTGTTTCTCTTGCTATATTACTGACCTCATTAAATATACAACTCAGTTCCCAAAATCCTGTATATGAGAATAACCCCAGATACTTCTTTGTCCTTCACCCCCACATCCAGATGTCCCATGGAGTATTTTCACCACCTACATCTCTTTTTAATATAACACCCTTCTTTGGTCTCTCTTCCTCTGCATCAATGATGCCCGTGTTATTTTGCTTTAATTTGACCTAATGCAACAGCCCCTATCTTGGTCCCTTTGCCTTTAGTCTTGTTCCCCTCTAATTCTTCTTCTACAGAGCTGTGAGAAAATTTTTCTAAAGAAAATCTTTTTGGTGTCTTCCATGACTTAAAAGCATCACAATTTTCTACATTGTCCATAAAATTTAGACTCCTTGGCCAGCTATACAATAACTGCATAATCTGGCTCACGTCAAACCTCTCTAAACTTCTCTCTCACCACACCTCTCACCTTGTATCTCATGATGCAATTGTACACAATTATTTGCAGCTCCTTATCTAATCTTAAAGCCAGCAAAAGTGAAGGGCAATTAACCCTCAAAATACCAACCTCAGTGCATAAGACCAGCCCAGGAAACTCCTTTTATCAAATTGTTCTAATTAATAGAAAAGGATTACAGGCAATTACTTTGGTGTGGTTGATTGGGCCAGCACATTTTAGTTAAGGAAAATACCCACTCACTCTCATTACAGCTTATGTACAAAATTACAAATACACCTCCTGCTCTACACTGGGGAAAGCCCAGCAATGTATCTTAGAATTGACACAACAGGTCATTTTTCAAGCCATGCCCCTTGTTCCTCCATGTGCAGGTTTTAGATTAGAGGCCTTGGCTACCTCCTCATATGCCCATTGGATTCCTTGGAATTAGCATGTCAAACAATCACTCCCTGTGGGTTTTGGGGCTAAGAGGTTCCCTTGTGTGATGCCCAATAAGCTCCATTAGAAAGGTCAGGTCTTAGCTGCTTATTGGTAACTTATAGAGGCAGATTTGCTTACAGGGCCACAACCAGCCACTTTGTTTACAGGGATTCCTATAATTACATGTGTAAAAGATAATTCCCAGAAGTTCTGCAAAGCCAATAAAATCCACAGTGGTAAAAAGGAAACATTACCTACAAGACAGGGCTAAACCTGACAAAACTCACACATATCCTAACAGAGATGTGTGAATCAAAGAGATGGAGATTTGATGAAAATGAATCTTGACCCTTGTGGCCCAGGTGTATACTACTAGCCAAGACCCTCTGGCCCTCACCTGTCCCCAGTGGATAGCCATGTGTAAAGGCCTCTCTCCATAAAATGCAATCATAAATGACAACTGCCTCAACCTGTGTTCTTCAATGGAGATGACAATGCTCTCTCCACAGAGACATCAACAGCAGAGACTATGATCCCTATGACTTGCTTTTACCAGGCCCTCTTTACTTGTACCCCACTACCCAGGTACTACCCCCACCAGTTATCCAATAACAGGCCCAGAGATGTTTTCATCAATATGGAACCAACAACCACCCTTTCCCAGCCTGGAGCTGTGTCTGCTTTGATCTTCTACAAAAGGCCCTGCTGGTGGCTTCACAATATCTGGATGACCTCTTCTTCCTCCAGATGGAACATTGGCTCCAATGTTCATATTGAGCTCTGGGGATTCTGACTCTCATGGAGGATACCTAAAAACAATGGAGCTTTTCCCAATCAGAAGGATTGGAAGAAGGATTCTCTCCAGGGCTGAATCCCAGGGAGGGTTTCCTTGGGGTTGGGGCCAAGACCTCCATGTTGAAGGACTCTAGTGGTATTGGAGCACATGACATGTAAGGGCAACTCACCTCCTGCAGAAGAAAGAAACTGCAATGAGAGGCTAAGGAAGGTGTTCAGCAGTAGGATAGCATTTTTCATGATCTGAAGGCCCTCAGAGCATAGGTGATACTTCACCCATTTGCAAGGGGACCAGTACTCATTTGGGGTCCACCTCTGTGCATCTTATCAGGGTGGAGCCTGGGATAGCTGCTCTGCTTTTGCTCAGCAAGGGGGAATAGTTCCTGGAAAGAAACTTTGGGTTCAGACACAGAACTGCCACTCACAGCCAAGTCTCTGCAGGAATCATCACCCCTCCCTGAGCAACATGACCCTCCTGCTCCCACCTGACCCACTTTACATGGGCTTCCAGAAAGCTTCAAAATGAGCATATTGCCTACACATAGGTTATTTACATTTTTTAAAATAAAATTTCATTGAAGTATATTACTCATACTTGAACACACATAAAAAACAAGTGTAGAGTAAAAATCATGCACTTAAAAAAATCCTACATATCACAGAACAGGGCTTCCAGACATCACCCCACTAACACCTTGCATTGCTGTGAAACATTTGTTAAAAACTATGAAATCACATTTTATAATTATTCAATAGCATAGAATAATGAAAATTAAATAATGATTGAAGTGCTAAATGCAAAATTCTGTGAGTATAACAAATGCCATTGATAGAAAACTTTGGATAAATTGCATGCTTTCTATTTTTTTCTTTTTTAAAAATATTTTAAAAGATGCTTAGGTTACATAAATGTTACACAAAAATTACAGGGATTCCCATGTTCCCCACCTCCCACACCTCCCACAATCACCCACATAAACATCTTTCATTAGTGTGGCACATCACCTGCAATGGATATACACATCCTGGGGCTTTCACATTAAGCATGGATGATAGTTCACATTGTAGACCACACTCTCTCACACAGTTCTGCATGTTATATGCTGATGTAAAATGACCTATATCTGTTGTAATTTCACTCACGGTAATTCCCAAGTCCCCAAAAAAGCCCCTGTGTTACAGCTGACTTTCCCTCTCCCTGTCTGAAAAGTGTCCAGTGGCCACTGGCTCCACATCAATGTTGTAATTTCTACCATTGCTTGAATTCCATATTGTGATTCCATTAAGTCCACTCTAGTCCATAGCTCTTCACCCAGTCCTGAGGAGTCTGGGACGGTGATGTCCACTCCAACTCCAAGTGAGAGGGGCCTTATATCCCATGGATAATATGGATGGGTTTATGCTGCCTGCAGCTGCAGAATCTCTAAACTCACTGGGATGGCTATTGTCCATCATTATCTCCTCACCAGTTGACTTGGGTCTGTAGAGTAGGAGTTGCAGCTCCACTGAGATTCCAGGCACAGCTAGCTCATAGGCAGGCCAAAGGCTCCAGTCTCTGAAAGTACACCTACAAACTCCAGTACCATATATAGTTTGAAGAGAAGGGAATGATGGATCACGTGCAAGGAGGAATTATTTGAGTCCAACTGTCACTCTCAGGAACACAGATTCCAAAGTATAGCCTGACGATAAGGCATCAATCTTTGGAGCTATCAAACCCTATATATGATCTGGGTGTCTCCAGAGCCCTCAGGAGATCCTCTGTTTGGGGTGATATCCACTTTGGTGTTCTATGAGATCCTATTGAGGTGTGCATAAGTGTAACCTCTGGGATGATGTCGCAAATCTCTTTGAAGTCTCTTAGACACATGAAATCATTTGTCTTTACCTTTTCACCCTTTTATTCAAGGTCTTTTCCCAGTCATTTTGCCAGTTGGCACATGCTACTAATAACTTGTTGCCAGGAGGCTTATACCTGGGAGTCATGTACCACGCTGGGGGAAAGGTAATGCATTCATGTGCTGAGTTTGGCTTAGAGAGAGGCCACATTTAAGCAACAAGGAGGCTCTCAGGTGGCAACCCTTAGGCACCCCATAACAGTAGGCTAAGTTACAATTATGAGAGCAAAGACTCATAAGGCTAATCATCAGTAACAAGAACCCATTAGTAGACCATCCTCTCCTTTGCCAGACACTGCCCCTGCACTCAGGGGACTGTTGCTGCTCCCTTGGAAAATGTGGCAGAGCTCTCCAGGCTGGGAATTCAGTATTCTCTCATTTATTGAGTGATTCTCCACTGACCGTGACCATGCCACACTCCTTGATCATTTGAACAATTTTATATATCTTTTCTGTATATTCAGGTGAACTTCATACCATGAAACCCCTATCCCAGAAACTCCCCACCAATGATCCTCTCCTGCCCCTGTTGTAACCCTTCTGTGATCCAAACCTTCCTTAAAGATGAAGCCCATATAATAGCCAAATACAATTAAAAGGAAAATGAAATAAAAATGATAAGTTTAAATGTGAGAGAAAAATCATGGAAACTTAAAAAAAAAACAGTAAAAATTAAATAAAATTAAAGCATTGGGATATTCAAAAAATGGGAAAAAACAAAAAAAATTTAAAAAATTAATAATTTTCCTATTTTCACTGCATTATTATGTGTCCATTCTGTACTGTGGCACCTTCCCCCTCTCACTCCAGAGTGTCTCCAAATTTTTCATTTAATTTTCAAAGAACTTTTAGGTCACAGCAAAGTCACTCAGAGAATAGTAGAGACTCTCATTTAACAATCTCCTCCCCCTTTCCTCACCCCATATTAAAACCTTTTTGTATGTGGATGGTAGCATTGTTATAACTGTTATACAGATAGTGAAACATAGCTACTAAATATTGTCAATGGTTTACAGTATATTTTACAATTCAGACAGCAAAGTTTAATAATTTTTGATGCTATTTACTATGTCTTGTGTCCATCACTGAAAGGTAATGAAAAACATTTCCCCTGACCATTAAATATCCCCTGTTTGATCTACTCTGTTCCTCCCTCCACATCCTCCTGGGGCACATGACACGCCCCTGCCTTGATTCATTGCTGACAAGATTCATATTTAAATGCAACTAGAGGTCTTGACACACTGATTGTCCTCCCCTATTAGGAGTCACTCTTTCTCATAAGAGACACCCACCTATCTGTTTATGGGTAGATCGGTCCTCCCCAAAATGGGATCACTCTCCTTCCTACTCACAGTATGGGTCTCCACTCCCTGACACAACGTATTATGATGGGATTAACACTCACACACTCCCCAGAAGCCTACTCCTGATGCACCCCATCCAGAATGCCCCCGCAACCAACACCCTAAATGAGTGACACTATCTTGTCATATTGCCATAAAGACATTCCCACTCCTGCCCTTTCAACCTCATACCCACAAATCCTGTGTTCACCTGGTGCCTCTCCCATCTCTCCCTCCAGTATCCTCGGTATTCTAACTTGCTCTTCCTAATCTACCCACATATAAACACTGCACCAGCAAACCCAGTAATATCGCTACCCACCTGTCCTATCCTTCACTCTGCAACTGTCCTCTATCTCTTTACCATAGATTATGTCCAAGTGGGTGATGGCTCACAACCTAATCTTCTCTTTCTCTCTCTTGTTAACCTATCTTTCAGACAATGGTTCTCAGAGACTGCTCAATTTCCTCAATTCAGATCAGTGAGGTCATATACTGCTCATCATTCAATGCCTGGCTTGCTTCTCTTTCTTTCTTTATTTTTTATTTTTTTATTGTGGGTAAAAATCAAATTTTTCACAATATATACCAATATTGGTAAAATGATATATAAATACATATGCATATATGTGCATTTGTTTACATAAATGTTATTTTATATATATATATATATATATATAAGGTGCTTAGATTACCTAAATATTACTCAGAAATTACAGGGATTCCCGTGTCCCCACCTTCCTCACCTCCAACAACATCCCACACCACCATTCCTCATCCGTGTGGCACAACACCCGCAATGGATATACACATCCTGGGGCCTTGCCACTGAGCATAGACCACAGTTCACATCATAGACCACACTCTCTCCTTACATAAGGTCTTCAAGATTCATCCAGGTTATTCTGTGTGTTAGCACTTTGTTCCTTCTTACAGCTGAGTAATATTCCATTGTATGTATGTACCACATTTTGTTTATTCATTCTTCTGTTAATGGTCACTGGGGTTGATTCCAACTTTTGGCAATTGTGAACAATGCCACTATGAACATTGGTGTGCCTATATCTATTCATGTCTTTGCTTTTATATCTTCTCGATATTTACCCAGCAGTGGAATTGCTGGATCATATGGAAGATCTATTGTTAGTTTTCTGAGGAACGGCCAAAATGTCCTCCACAGTGGCTGGACCATTCCACAATCCCACTAGGAGTGGATTAGGGTTCCTATTCCTACACATCCTCTCCAACACTTATAGTCTGCTTTTTTTAAAATAGCCACCTTTCTAATGGGTGTAAGATGGTATCTCATTGTAATTTTGATTTGCATTTCCCTAAGAGCTAGCGATGTTGGGCATTTTTTCATGTGCTTTTTAGCCATTTGTATTTCTTCCTTGGAGAAGTGTCTTTTCAGGTCACTTGCCAATTTTTTCAATGGATTGTTGGCCTTTTTATTTTTTCAGGTGTAGGATTTCTTCATATATGCAAGATATTAGGCTCCTATCAGATATATGGTTGCCAAATATTTTCTCCCATTGAATGGGCTGCCTTTTTATTTTCTTGAGAATGTCATTTGATGTGCAGAAGTTTTTAATTTTGAGGAGATCCCATTTATCTACTTTTTTTCTCTTGCTGCTAGTGCTTTGGGTGTGAAGTTCGTGAAACCATTTCCTATTACACGGTCCTGTAGATGCTTCCCTACATTATCTTCCAAGGTCTTTATGGTTTTGGCTCTTATATTTAGATCTTTGATTAATCTTGAGTTGATTTTTGTATAAGTTGTGAAATGGTGTTCCTCATTCATCTTTTTGATACGGATATCCAGTTCTGCAAGCACCACTTGTTGAAGAGGCCATGCTCTCCCAACTGAATGGGCTTGGTGGCCTTGTTGAATATCAGATAACTGTATATGTGAGGATCTATATCAGAACACTCAATTCGGTTCCATTTGTCAGTATGTCTATCATTTCCCAATACCATGCAGTTTTGAGCACTGTAGTTTTGTAGTATGTTTTAAAGTCAGCTAATGTGATGCCTTCAACTTCATTTTTTTTTTTCAATATGTCTTGGCAATTCAGAGCCCCTTACCATTCCAAATATATTTTGAAGTTAGTTTTTCCAATTCCTTAAAAAATACAGTGTTGATTTTTATTGGGATTGCATTAAATCTGTAGATTAGTTTGGGTAGGATAGGAATCTTGATAATGTTTAGTCTTCCTATCTGTGAACAGGGAATATTCTTCCATTTATTTAAGTATTCTTTGATTTCCTTTAACAGAGTTGTGTAGTTTTCTGTATATAAGTCCTTTGCAACTTTAGTTAAATTTCTTCCAAGGTATTTGATTTTTTTAGTTCCTATTGTAAATGGTATTTTTTTCTTGATTTCCTCCTCAGATTGCTTGTTATTGGTGTACAGAAATGCTACTAATTTTTGAGTATTGATCTTATAGCCTGTGACATTACTGAACTACTTTATTAGTTCTAGAAGCCTTGTTGTAGATTTCTCTGGGCATTTAATGTATAGGATCATGTCATCAGCAAATAGTGGAATTTTTAATTCTTTTCCAATTTGGATGCCTTTGATATACTTTTCTTACCTCAATATTTGAGCAAGTCCTTCTAAGACAATGTTAAATAACAGTGGTGATTGTGGGCATCCATGTTTTGTTCCCGATCTTAGAGGGAAGCCTTTTAGTATTTCACTATTGAAGATGATATTACCTTTGTGTTTTTCATATATACCCTTTATCATATTCAGAAAGTTTCCTTCTATTCCTATCTTTTGCAGTGTTTTCATCAGGAAGGATTGCTGTATTTTGTTGAATGCTTTTTCTACATCTATAGAGATGAACATATCATTTTTTTCTTTCAAACTGTTTATGTGTTTTGCATTGTTTGTTTTTCTTATGTTGAACCATTCTTGCATACTCGGGATGAAACCCACTTTGTCATGTTTCATAATCCTTTTGATATGTTGTTGAATGTGACTAGCAAGTATTTTGTTGAGGATTTAAGCATCTAGGTTCATTAGAGAAATTGGTCTGTAATTTTCCTTTATCTTGGTACCTTTGTTTAGCTTTTTTATTAGGTTAATATTGGCATAATAGAATGAGTTAGATAATATTCCTTCTACTTCTATTTTTTGGAAGAGCTTAAGCAGGATTGGGTTTTACTCTTTCCAGAATATTTGGTAGAATTCAGGTGTAAAGCTCTCTGGTCCTACGCTCTTCTTAGTTAGGAGGTTTTTGATGACTGAGTCTATCTTTTTATTGTAATTGGACTGAGTTCATCAATTTCTACTTTCATCAATGTAGGCTGCTTGTGATTTACTAGAAACTTGTCCATTTCCTCTAAATTATCATCCTTGTTGGCATATAATTTTTCAATGCATCCTCGTATGATACTCTTTATTTCTGTGGGGTTAGTAATGATATCCCCTTGCTGATTCCTTATTTTGTGTATTTGCAACTTTTCACTCTTTTTCTTTCTTAGTCTAGCTAAGGTTTGTCAATTTTATTGATCTTATCAAAGAACCAGCTTTTGATTTTGTTTATTTTTTCTAGTGCTTTCTTATTCTCTATTTCATTTAGTCCTTCTCTAATCTTTGTTATTTCCTTCCTTGTCCTTCCTTTAGGTTTAGTTTGATGTTGTTTTCCCATTTCCTCCAAGTGTGCTGTTAGGTCTTCAATTGTAGCTCTTTCTTCTTTTTTAATATATATATTTTTGGCTGTGAACTTCCTCTTAGGACAGCTTTGGATGCATCCCTTAGGTTTTGCTATATTGTGTTGTCATTTTCCTTAGTTTCAAGATAGTTACTGATTTCTTTTGAGGTTTCCTACATGACCCACTGTTTGTCTAAGAGTGTGTTGTTTAACTTCCATATCTTTGTGCCTAATCTGTTTCTCTGGCCCTTAGTGATTTCCAATTTCATTCCATTGTTGTCAGAGAATTAACTTTGTATAATCTCAGTCTTTCTGAATTCATTGAGAGTTGTTCTGTGGCCTAGCATGTGGCCTGCCTTGGAATATGATCCATGTGCACTTGAGAAGAATGTAAATCCTGCTATATTTGTGTGTAGTGTTCTGTATATGTCTATTAGGTCCATGTCCTGTAATGTATTTTTGAGTCTTTCTTTCTTTATTGATTCTCTGTCTAGATGTTCTGTCTAATGGTGATAATGGTGTATCAAAGTGCCCCATTATAATTGTAGAGACATTTATTTCTCTACTTAGTTTTTCCAGAGTTTGCCTCATGTATTTTGAGGCACCCCTATTAGGTGCATAAGTGTTTATGATTGTTCTCTCTTCTTGAGAGATTACCCGTTTTACTAATATATAGCGTCCATCTTTTGTCTCTTCCAATAGTTTTGCATTTAAAGTGTATTTTGCTGATATTAGGATAGCTACTCCTGCCCTTTTTTGGCTATTGCTAGCTTGTAAAATTGTTTTCCAGCCATTCACTTTCAGCCTTCTTGAAACCCTGGGTTGAGGTCGCTTTCTTATAGACAGCATATAGATGGATCATATTTTCTTATCCATTCTGCCAATCTGTGTCTCTTGAGTGGTGAGTTTAATTCATTAACATTCAGTGTTATTATTCTCAATGAATTTCTTACTTCAGCCATATTATCTTTGGGTTAATGTATGTCATATGTGGTTTTTATTTCTCTTTTTGTCTTTTTAGTTGTTCTTACACTCTCCTCCACCTCTCTCTCCCCTGTTTTTTCCTTTCAACTTGTAGAACTTCCTTTAGTATTTCTTGAAGTCCAGGTTTCTTATTGGCATACTCTCTTAGTTTCTGTTTATCTGTGAATATTTTGAATTCTCCATCATTTTTGAATGCCTGTTTTCTAGATTTAGAATTCATGGGCGGAAGTTGTTTTCTTTTAGTACTTTGACTGTTTCATACCACTGTCTTCTTGCCTCCATGGTTTCAGATGAGAAATCAGACCTTAATCTTATTGTGCTTCCCTTGTATGTGATGATTCTCTTTTCTTTGGTGCCTTGAGTATTTTCTTTTTCCCTTGAGCATTTGACATTTTGACAAGTATATGTCTTCAAGTTGGCCTGTTGGGATTTATACTATTTGGGGTGTGCTGTGCTTCCTGGACATGTACATCCATCTCTCTCAATAGGGTTGGGAAATTTTCTGCCATCATTTCCTTCAAGACACCTTCTGTTCCCTTTACCTTCTCTTCTCCTTCTGGGATGCCTATAATGCATATGTTTGTGCATTTTGTGTTTTCAGTTAAATCCCTGAGTCCCTGCTGGAATTTTTCTATGTTGTCATTTATCTGTTCTACCATCTGTTTGATTTCAGATGCATTGTCTTCCACATCACTGACTTTCTTTTTCCTGTTCAAATCTGCTGTTATGTTGAATCCAGCATCTTTTTCATTCCTCAATTGTGCATTGATCACCATCATACCCATTATCTTTTTATGTATGTTTACAATTTCTTCAGTATGTTCTCCCAGTGCCTTCTTAATATCCTTAATCTCTTCCTTCACTTTATTAATTTGGTCCATGATATTTGTTTGGAAAGCTTTGATTAGTTGTTCGATGTTCTGCATCTATTCCTGTTTTTAATTTGTTCATTGGGCTGGTCCATGTCTTCCTGTTTCTTGTGTGGTTTGTAATTTTTTATTGCCCTCTAGTCGCCATTTTTTCTTGATGTGTTTATTCAGTTGATTATCTTCTCTCTCTGCTTTTGAGTTTTATTTAGCTGGTGGTTCTGTGTGTGTGTTAAATTTTGGCTTTGATACTTTGTTCTTTTTATTTTATTTCCTTGCTTCTTTCTATGTTCCCTTGAAGGCAGAAGATTAGGACCAGAGGAATCAAAAGTTTTGAGAAAGGAAGAAAGATAATAGTAATATTGATAAAAGTTCAAAAGGGGCCAAATATCACTTAGTAAAACTAATATTTAACTCATGTAGGCAGTGTATATTAATAGGAAAAAGTGTAGTACCTACAATGGACTGGGAAACTAAATAGAGGAAAATATATAATTATTTAGAAGGCCAGAATTATGAGGAGAGAGAGGAAGAATGAAGAAATGGCTGAAAGGAAAATGTTAATAATAATAAAAAGAGAAGAAAACAAAAGAGATAGAATAGAAATTGACACCTTTAAGTTGTGGGCTGATGAAAGAATGTGGTATGTAAGGAGCCCAACAGAAAGCAGAAGGCAGAAAGATGAAGGAATGTAAAA
>JAQZBX010072690.1:0-15037 GCA_029593785.1 Cabassous unicinctus | reverse complement strand
TATATATATATATATACATACATAACATTTATGTAAGCAAATGCACATATATGCATATATATGTATAAATCATTTTACAAATAAAAAAATCATTAAAAAAGAAAAACAAATAAATAAATAAAAGATCTTAAAAAATGGAAAAAAAACACATGTTTATGGGCAATGTCCAACTAAATGAACAGAGAGTCTCTGCAACTGCAACAAGATAGCTCCATCCATCTGCCCCATGGGATCAAAACCCCCTCTCAATTAGAAGGAGGGTGGGCATTACCATATCTAAATCCTCAAGGTCGGGGAGTGATCCATGGACTAAAGTAGAGTTATTATTTATCTACTATAGACAGTATAATTCTGGCAATGGAAGAATTGCTTTCATTTAGGTAAAGTCAGTATCCTCCAGAGGTTCTGTAGGATGTTAGATGGAAGAATATGGGTAATAGGGAGGCATTTTCAGGGTATTCAATTTGTCTTGCATGACATTGCAGTGATGCCTGCAGGTCATTGTATATTTTGTGATTACTTACTTAATTGTGTGGGATAGAGTGTAAACTATGATGTAAACTGGAGTCCATGATTAGTAGTAATGTTTCAATATAGGTTAAACACTTGTAACAAATGTACCACACAATTGAAGGATTTTGTTGGTGTGGAAAATTATGTGAAGAGGAGGGAATCAGGCAAATGGGAATCTCTTACATTTTTATGTAACATTTATATAATCTAAAGCTTCTTTAAAAATAAAAATAATTAATTAAACAATGATTATGGATAGTAAGAAGACACTGAACACAAAGAAGAATTTGAAAGTTTGCAAAAAAAAAGTAGTATCTCTTACTTTTCTTCAATACAACACTCTCATCTTTGGATAGAATAATTGGACAAAGGATCAATAAGGAAACAGAACATGAATAACACAATAAATGATGTAGCCCTCACAGACAAATATTGACTGTTGCAACCAAAAATAACAGGTGCTCATGGAACTTTCTCCAAGATAGACTCTATGTTGTGTCACAATACAAATCTCAATAAATTTAAAAAGATTGAAATTATGCAAAACACTATCTATGATGAAAATGGAAAGAAGCTGGAAATCAACAGAAGTTGGAGAAAGGGAACACTCACAAATATATGGAGGATAAGCAGCACATTCCTAAAAGTCAGTGAATAAATAAGAAATAAAAAGATGAATCAGGGGGAAGCAGATGTGGCTCAAGTGATTCAGCTCCTGCTTACCACATTGAATACCCTGAATTCAGTTCCTGCTGACTCCTAAAGAAGATAAGCAAGACAATGAGCTGATCCAATGTTCTGGCACAGCATGCTGATGCAACAAGATCATGCAACAAGAGGCAAAAGGAGGAAAAACATAATGAAAGACATAACAAAGCAGGGAGTGGAGGTGGCTCAAGCAATTAGGCAACTACCTCCCACATGGGAGGTCCTGAGTGTTTTTCCCATTGCCTCCTAAAAAAAGAAAGACAAGCACACACAGCAAGTGCAAAAAATTGGGGGAGAAATAAATAAATAAATAAACCTTTTGAAAAAAAGAATCCACAATTACCTTGAGTAGAAAGAAAATAAGACACAACTGATCAAAACCTATGGGATGCAGTAATGGCACCGTTGAGAAGGAAGTTTACATTTTTTTGCATTAAAAAAGAAGGAAAAGCTAAAATCAAAGACTTAACTGAACACTTCCCGCTATGAGGGAGAGAAGAGCAACCTCATCACAAAATAATAAGAAGAAAAGTAATAGCAAATATTATAGCAGATATTAATGAAATTGAGACAAAAAATAGAAAAAAACAACAACAAAAATGAAAGTTGCTTCTTTGACAAAATCAATAAAATTAGCAATCCTTTAGCTAGACAGACAGAGAAAAAAGAGAGGAGATTCAAATAAATGAAATCAGAAGTGATAGGGGAGATAATTAACAATCACACAGATTTAAAAGAGATCACAATAGCATAATATGAAAAGTTGTAGGACAGCAAACTAGACAATATAGAAGAAATGAGCAAATTCCTAGAAATAAATGCATAACCTATACTGAACTTAGAAGAAATAGAAGACCTCAAAAAAGCAATCAAAAGTCAGAAGAATGAAACAGTCTTCAATAACCTCCCAAAGATGAAAATCCCAGGAAAAGATGGCTTCAAAGGTGACTGCTACCAACTAAGAAAAATTAATGCCAAACTTTCTGAAACTCTTCCAAAAAAGAGAACAGGAAGGAATGCTACCAAAGTTATTCCATAAAGCCAACATCACCCTAAAAACCAAGCCAAAGATAATATGAAAAAAGAAAATTGCAGAGAAATTTCTCTAATGTATATAGTTTCAAAAAATCCTCAACAAAACATATGTTAATAGAATCCAAAACATCTTTAAAATATATGTGTCATGATCAAGTGGATTTTATCCCAGGTATGCAAGGGTAGTTCAATACAAGAAAATCAATCAATGTAAAACATCACATTACTAAATTGAGTAAAACAAATTACAAGAATATCTCAACTGATGCAGACAAAACATTTGACAAAATCACAAATCCTTTTTTGATGAAAATACTCCAAAAGATAGGAATAGAAGGAAGTTTTCTCAACATGATTAATTGCATATATGAAAATCCCACAAATAACATAGTACTCAATTGAGAAGACTGAAAATATTCCTGATGATGCAATGAACAAGACAAAGATGCTAACTATCAAAACTGTTATTCAATATTGTGCTAGAACTTCTAGCTAGAACAATTAAGCAAGACAGATGAATTAAAGCCATCCAAATAGGAAAAGAAGTAAAAAAAAAAAAGTTCACTATTTGTTGGACATCATCCTAGACCAATAAGATCCTGAAAAATTCACAATAAAGCTACTCAAATGAATAGTTTCAACAGTGTCAAGATACAAGATTAAGACATGATGGGAGAGTGGCAAGATGGCATTGGTTTAGGAGGGCACCCGCAGACAGCTCCCAGAGCACGGTGGATTGTGGACGGGGTCCTGCCTGGGGATCTGTGCTGTGGGCGTGTGGAGTGAGAAGCTTGGGACATCTATCTGCACACATCAATGGCGTGGACTGAACGGTAGAGATTCATGAGCTTTAAGCCTGCCTGTGGTGGTTAACACAGTCGGCTGACCCCTACCCTTAGGGAAAAAAAAAGCCGGTTGGAACCACGACATCCCCAGTAACTGGTGACAGGGCCCAGTGGGAGGGGGCATTCTATGAGGGGGGGGCTATGGCAAGAGAGGTTTATTTTCTGGGGATTTGACTGCCTGAAGCCCCTTGCAGCTTAGGTGAACAAAACAGCTGCAGTGAATTGACACCCAGCAGAGGGGAGGGGTGAATCTGCCTAGGGAGTTGATTTGACTAGCTGCCCATGGGATAAGCCCGGGGCCCTGCAGAGCCAGGAAGAGGGAGCACTCTCCGAGAGAGGGAGGGTTCTGACAGAAGGCAGAGAGGGGATATTTTCGCCATTGATTTGGCTGCCTGGACCCCCTCATAACCTTGGGGAGCAGATAAGCTGGCTTGAAGCAGTGCCAGGCTAAGGGAGAGGCGAATCTGCTGAGGGAACCTGATTTATCAGCAGCCCGGGGACGCTGGTGCTCTGATCCAGAAGGGGTGGAGTTGGCTGATTTTAGTGTTCTGCACTGACAAACATCAAAGCTTTAGCTTCCCTGGGGAGCCCAGGAATTCAGAAGTGCTTGATTAGTTTCCACGAGCCCAGTTAGGGTCCCCTTCATGAGGGGGGTGCTCTAGAGGAGGACTTATTTTTGGTCCTGTATTTCACCAAAAAAAAAAATAAGATGGTCACTTTACTAAATGAAAAATAAATTCTTTTTAACTTAGTTTAATAGCTAAAAGCTGCTTCAGGACCTGCATATAGAACCCTGTGGGGAAATTGATTGATAAACACAAGCAGGCTGAGAGAATCCACAGGAACCCCAGTGGAATACTGATCACCCTTTGCTTTTTTTGACTGCTTGCCTATATGATTGTTTGGTTTTTCTCTGTTTATTTGTTGTCTCTTCCTTTTCTTTCCCCTTTCCTCACCCCTTTCTTCTTTCTTTCATTTTTTATAATTAGGTGCTGCTAGCTTGTCTCTTCTTCGCTGTGCTTCTTCTTCAGTAATTTCCTATTCTCTGTCTATATTGTTTTTGTAATCCAAACTATCTCTTACCCTTCCTTCATCTTTCTGCCTTCTGCTTTCTGTTGCAGCTATTAATACCACATTTTTTCATATGCCCACAACTCAAGGGTGTCAATTTCTATTCCATCAATTTTGTTTTCTTCTTTTTTTAATTAATATTCTTTACTTTCAGCCCTTTCTTCACTCTTTCTCTCCCTCCTCATAATTCTAGCCTTCTAAATCATTATATATATATATTCCTCTATTTGGTTTCCCAGTCCATTGTAGGTACTCCACTTTTTTTCCTATTGCTCTACACTGCTTACTTGAGTTAAATATTCAGTTTATTAAGTCTTATTTGGCCCCTCTTCTAACTTTTATCAATATTACTATTATCCTTCTTCTTTTCTCACATCTTTCGATTCCACTGGTCCTAACCTTTCACCTTCAAGGGAACATAGAAAGAAGCAAGGATACAAAATGAGAAGAAAAAGTATCAAAGAGAAAACTTTACACACACACAGAACCACCAGCTAAATAAAACTCTAGAGCAGAGAGAGAAGCTAATCAACTGAATAAATCCATCAAGATAAAATGATGACTAGAGAGCAAGAAAAAATTACAAACCACACTGAGAAACAGGAAAACATGGACAAATCCAATGAACAAACTAAAAACCAGGAAGTGATGCAGAACATCGAACAACTAATCAATGCTTTCCAAACAAATATCATGGACCAACTTAAAGAAATGAAGGAAGAGGTTAAGAATATAAAGAGGACACTGGGAGAACATACTGAAGAAATTGCAAACATACCCAAAATGATAATGGATATGATGATGACCAATGGCACAATCCAGAAATCAAAAACACGCTGGATTCAAATAGCAGCAGATTTGAACAGGAAGTGTTTTTGCAGTGTTTTTATCAAGAAAGGGTGCTTATTTTGTTGAATGATTTTTCTGCATCTATAGAGAAAATCATGTGATTTTTTCTTTTTATCTGGTGTATTACATTTATTGATTTTCTTATGTTGAACCATCCTTGCATACCCAGGATGAAAGCCACTTGGTCACGTATAATATAATTCCTTTGATGTGTTGTTGAATGTGATTAGGAAGTATTTTTGTTGAGGATTTTAGCATCTAGGTTCTTTAGAGGGATTGGTCTTTAATTTTCCTTTCTTGTGGCATCTTCTATTTCATTTTGGTGTTAGGGTAATTTTGGCACCATAAAATGAGTTAGGCAATGCTTCTTCTACTTCTATTTTTTGTAAGAGTTTAAGCAGGATAGGGGTTAATTCTTTCCAGAGTATTTGGTTGATTTCACCTGTGAAGACCTCTGGTCCTGGGCTTTTCTTCGTTGGGAGGTTTTTGATGACTGATTCTATCTCTTTACTTCTAATCTGTCTGTTGAGTTCATTAATTTCTTCTTTGGTCATTGAAGGCTGCTTGTGAGTTATAGAAATTTGTCCATTTCTTCTAAATTATCATTCTTTTTGGCATATCATTTTTCAAAGTATCCTTTTGTGATGCTCTTTATTTCTGTGGGGTCAGTGGTGATATCCCCTTCCCAATTTTGTATTTTGTTTATTTGCATCTTCTCTCTTTTTTCATTGTTCGTCTATTTAAGGGTTTGTCAATTTCATTGATCTTCTTGAAAAACCAGCTTTTCATTTCTTTTTCTAGTGCTTTAACATTTTCTATTTTGTTAGTTCTGCTCTAATCTTTGTTTTTTCCTTCTTTCTACTTCCTTTCAGATTAGTTTGTTGTTGTTTTTCCAATTCCTCCAGGTGTGTAGTTAGGTCTTTGATTTTATCTTTCTTCTTTTCTGATATATGAATTTATGGCTATGAATTTCCTTCTCAGTATAGCTTTTGTTGAATTCCATAGGTTTTGATTTGTTGTGTTGTCATTCATTCATTTCAAGGTAGTTACTGATTTCTTTTGAGATTTCCTCCTTGACCCACTGTTTGTGTAAGAGTATTTATTTTCCACATCTTTTTGCCTAATCTGATTCTCTGGCCCTTACTGATTTCCAATTTCATTCCATTTTGGTCAGAGAAATTACTTTGAATAATCTCAATCTTTCTGAATTCATTGAGATTTTTTCTGTGGCCTAGTATGTGCCCTATATTGGTGTATGATCTATGTGCACTGTAGAAGAATGCATATCCCACTGTATTTGGGTTCAGTGATCTCTATATTTCTATTAGGTCCAGATCTTCTAAAGGATTAATCAAAGTCTTTGTTCCTTTATTAATTCTTAGTCAAGATGTTCTGTCTATAGGTGATAATGGTGGGTTGCAGTCTCCTGCTATAATTGTAGAGACATCTATTTCTTCACTTAGCTTTTCCAAAGCTTGCCTCATGCAGTTTGAGGCACCCCTGTTAGGTGCATAAATACTTATTATTCTTTCTTCAATGATACCCCTTTCACTAATATACAGTGTCTCTCCTTGTCTCTTTCAACAGTTTTGCATTTAAAGTCTATTTTGTCCTATATTAGTATAGCAACCTCTGCCTTTTTTTGGTTATTGTTTGCTTGTAAGATTGTTTCCAACCATTCACTTTCAGCTGCCTTGAATCCCTGGTTTAAAGTGGGTTTCTTATAGACAACATATAGATGGGTCATATTTCTTTATCCATTCTGTCAATCTGTGTCTCTTGACTGGAAGTTTAACCCATTAACATTCAGTGTTATTGCTCTTAAGGAATTACTTACATTAGGCATATTTTCTTTGGGTTTATGTTTGTCATATTTTGTTTTTATTTTCTTTTTTGTCTTTTTAGTTGTTCTTACACACTCCTCCAAATCCCTTTCTCCTTTTTCGTCCATTCAACCTGCAGAACTCCCTTTAATATTTCTTGAAGGACAGGTTTCTTACTGGCATACTCTCTTAATTTCTGTGTATCTGTGAATATTTGAACTCTCCTTCATTTTTGAATGCCAGCTTTGCTAGATAGAGAATTCTTGGCTGGAAGATTTTTTCTTTTAGTACCTTAACTATGTTATACCACTGCCTTCTTTTCTCCATGGTTTCAGATGACTAATTAGTACTTAATCTTATTGAGCTTCCCATTATGAGATGGTTCTCTTTTCTCTTGTTGCCTTAGTATTTTCTCTTTCTCTTGAGCATTGGACAGTTTAACAAGTAATGTCTTGGAGTAGGCCTGTTGGGATTTATACTGTTTCTGGTGTGCTGCATTTCCTGGACTTGTACATCCATTTCCATCATTACAGTTGGGAAGTTTTCAGCCATTATTTCCTCTAACACTCTTTCTGGCCCCTTTCCCTTCTCTTCTCCCTCTGGGATGCCTATAATGCGTATGTTTGGGTATTTTTTGTTGTCATTCAAATCCCTAAGTCCCTGCTGGATTTTTTTTTCTAACTTTTTATCTATATGTTTACTATCTGTTTGATTTCAGATGTATTTTCTTTCACATCTGTAATGCTTTCTCCGCCTGTTCAAATCTACTGTTATGTGCTTCCAGTCACTTTTTGACTTCTTGGATTGTGCCATTAATCTCTAACATATCCATTATCTTTTCATGTATGTTTACAATTTCTTCAGTATGTTCTCCTAGTTTCTTCTTAATATCCTTAATCTCTTCCTTCATTTCATCAAGTTGGTCCATGATGTTTGTTTGGACAGCTTTGATTAGTTGTTCAATGTTCTGCACCTCTTCCTGGGTGTTGGTTTGTTCATTGAACTGAGCCATGTCTTCCTGTTTCTTTGTATGGTTTGTAATTTTTTGTTGCCCTCTAGTCATCTTTTTATCTTGATGGGTTTATTCAGTTGATTAGCTTCCCTCTTTACTGTAGGGTTTTATTTAATTCATTTTTTGTGTGTATGATAAGTTTTCTCTTTGACACGTTTTCTTCTTGTTTTATTTCATTGCTGTTGTCTATGTTCCCTTGGAAGAAAAAAATATGGCCACAAAAAGTGAAAGAGGTAAGAAAAGTAAAGGGATAATAGTAAGAATAATAGTAATTGTTAGAAGAGGAACCATTTAAGACCTAGGAAAATGAATATTTAACTCACATAAGCAGTGTAGAGTAATAAGAATAAAAAGTGGGATACCAACAATGAAATGGGAAAACAAATAGAGAAAAATTTATAGACTAAATTAAAAGGCCAGTATGATCATGGGAATCCCTGTAATTTTTGTGTAACATTTATGTAACCCAAGCATCTTTTAAAATATATATAGAGAAAAAAAGTAAAGGATAACTTCATTTGATTAAATGGCACCAGACATAGATGTATATTAAATGATATCTAAAGTGCATACCATAGAAATGTTCATTGATGTCCAGGGAAGACAAACTGTTTAATATTGCAATGTGACTTGTGCTTATACTTGAGGGTAAATGGACCACAATATTAAACTCTGTCAATTCTTGAATTTCAAAAAAAAAAGAAAAAAAAATAGGCCAGTATGATGAGGAGAGAAGGAAAGAGAAAAGAAAAAAGTTAATAAAAGAAATGAAACAGGATAGATGAGGTAGAAATAAAAATGATAAAGAATGAGGACTTTAAAAAAAAATGGAGATTTAAGAAAATAATAACAGCAAACATGGAAAAACAGCCTTCTTTCTTAGACCCCTAAGGATCTTCTCAGGCTGCTGGCATTCCTTAATCACTCACCCTTCAGCCTACCCTCTGCAGGTTTTGAACTAGGTTTTAGTCAGTAAAGTAAGGGAAATAAAAGAAAATGAACTTTAAAAAAAAGTGATCCAATTATAGCTAATACAAAGAAAATGTCTATATGTTCCCTGTCATAAAGTTTCAGCTGGCTGCCTGATAATCTGATGGATCTTTTCTCAAGGAAGAATCAAGAATCGAACCAGGGACCTTATATGTGATAGGCAGGAATCCTCTCACTTAGTTATTCTGCCTCCTGAATTCATTATCCTTTCAGGATGCTATCAGCCCCTTTTCCCTAGGGCAGGTTAGATCCCCTGCAGTCAGCTGGAGTGGTGCTATTTGATGCCTGTCTTTGCCTCCTCTCTGATGTAATTTCTATCTTTACCAAGATGGCTGGGCATGACCACCAGCCTAGGATGATCCCCCTCCCCTCTCCCTGTTGAATCATGGTCACTTCTTATATTCAAAGAGGAGGCCAGCTGGCTAAACTCGCTGCAAAAAAAAATGGCTCTCTGCTCTCCCAGACCCTTCTTCCTTGCAGGGAATCTGCCATCACATACCCCTTTGGAGGAGGGGCCTTAGTCTCCACCTACTCTGTCTGTCCTGAGGGCTGGGTATGTTTGCCACTTCCAGGCACTGAAGTATGTAACCCCCAATGATTCCTGGCTTCCCTTTCTGTCCAGTACCCTCCTAGATGATTCAGAGCACTTCCCGTGAAGGTAGACATCTGCCTTACTCTCATTTAGATAAAATTCACCAGGAGTTTTACCTTTGTTTAATATCTTGTGGGTGGGGGAGGGGAGCCCTTCCTGGCAGCCAGGAGGTTTAATAACTCATGATTACTTGCTTTGGCTTCTTTGTGTCTCTAACCCTTACATTTCTGGAAGTTGGTAAGCAGTGTCCTGGTTTGCTGTGCCCCAAAGCAGGTCCCCACAGCAGCTTCTTGCTATTTATTTGTTGTTTTAGTGAGAGCTAAGATTTATATGTCTAACCCATTGGCCATTTTCCCACAATCCCTGGGATGTTCCCTCTAATGTATTATTAATCTCATCCATCATGTCTCTTATTGATATAAGGTTGGTTTCTTTCCTTTCCAGATTTTCAAATTGTTCTTTATACTCACCCAGTGTCTTCTTAATATACTTTATCTCTTTTGTCATATTTTCTTTAAATTCTTTTAAATGATTTACAAGAATTGTGTGGTTATCATTGATTAGTTGTCTGAAATCATGAATCTCTTCTGGATATTTGATTTGTCCCTTTAGTTTGGTTATCTCTTCCTCTCTCCTAGTATAGGCTCATAATTTTTTGTTGATGTCTAGGCATCTGATATGTTGGTGAATTTACTCTGGTGGCTAATTTCTCTCTCTTGCTTATTGTTATTAGTTTTCACAGCTCTTTGATATTTGGTTCAACTAATCCTAAGTTATTAAAATTGCCCTGCATATGTTACCAAAAAATCATATCAGAGACTTGCTATCAGTGTGCAGACTTTCTCACAGGGATGGGGTAAAGAGAGCTCTGAAAGCAGTTTCTGTCCATGTAATTCCATACCAGCCAACAGAAGGTGCTTGTTGATGCATTTCCACAGATGTGTATCTCTTTTGTATTCCTTTGTTTTCATCTGGCCAGAGCCAAGAGATTCAAAGTGGAGTCTGTTGGTGAAGTTCACTGAAGAAAAGTCCTCCAACTCCCTCTCCTTTTTTCCTTGTAACAGATGACAGGGATGAAGATGTCTGTTGCACTCTCAGTCCATTTGAAAAAGCAGGATTCATCAGTGTGTGTCTACAAGAAATCACTTCAGGTCAAAGACAAAACAGTATGACATTAATGGAATGAAAAGAGATATGCTATACAAACAGGAATCTAAAGTCATGTGGAGTCACTATCTTATTGTCAGATAAAATATACTTTATATCAAAGAAGATTACAAGAGACATGGAAGGATAATATGTATTGATAAGAGTTCCATACAGGAAGAAAAGAAGATAATAAACATATATGCAACTCAAAAGAAAGCCCTGAAATATTTAAACAAAAATTGACAGAATTGAATAGAAAACATATGGTTCTATAATAATCGTTGGAGACTTCATTACACCAATTTCAATAATGGATAAAACATCACCTTTCAGTGGTATATTAAGAAGGAAATATAGGAAGTTTAAAACACTATTTACAAATTATACTTACTGGACATATACAGAATACTCCACCTAACAACAGCAGAATATACTTTTTTTCAAGTGCCCATAGCCATTTCCAGCACTCTTAATCAATGTTAAAAATATTGAAATTGTATCTTATTGCAACACAGTGGAATAAATGCAGAAAATAATAAAAATAACAAAACTGCAGAATTTATAATTCGTGGAAATTAAATGCTACATAGTTTAAAGCCAATATGTCAGTGAAGAAATAAAACAGCAAATTAGGAAATATCTGGAGATAAATGAAAACAAAACATAACATATCAAAAATGTATGTGATACAGCAAAGACAATAATCAGGGGGAAATTTGTATCTCCACATGGTACATTAATAAAGAAGAAAGATCACAAAACAATACCCAAACTTCAATATGTGTTCATCAATTGTAACAAACGTACCAGACTAATGAAAGATGTTGTTAATGTGGAAAAGTGTGGTGCTGGAGGTGTGGGACATATGGTAATCCCCTATATTTTTTATGTAACATTTATATAGTCTAAAGTTTCTTTAAAATTAAAAAAAAATTAAAGAACTAAATATAATAGAGGAGGTAGAGCAAATGAAACTCAAAATTTTAAAAGGAAGGAAATATTAAAGATTAGAGCAAAGATAATTGAAACAGAGAATAGAAAAATAATAGAGGCAACCAACAAAACTAAAAGCTGTCTTTTGAAATGATTATGAAATTGAAAGCATAAGCCAGAGTGACATAGAAGAGGAGAGGGAGAGACAAATAAATGATCTAGAACAAGCAGAGAGTATTCTTTACTGACCTTATAGAAATAAGAAGGATCATAAGAGGATACAATGAACAATTATATGTCACCAAATTTAAAAATGTAGATTAGATGGAAAGTTTCATAGAAATACATATAATGTATTCTGAGTGAAGAAGTAGAGAATTTCAATAGACCTTTAATAAAGAGATTGAATCAGTTATCAAAAACATTCCTACAAAGAAGAGTCCAGGACCTGATGTCTTCACTACTGAAGTCTACTAAATATTTTTAAAAATTTGTTTTATTTATCTCCCCCTTCCCCCAGATGGTTCATTCATCTGCTCATTGTTTGTTTACTCATCTTTTCCAGGAGGCATTGGGAACTGAACCCAGGACCTCCCACATGAAAGGTGAGTGCTTAATTGGCTAAGCCGCATCTGCTCCCCTTGGGCTGCTGTATCTGCTGGCTGCTCATTGCAGTGGGGGAGGAGTCTAGCTGCTTGCAAAAGTGGCAGTGTCTAGCTGTACTGTGTCAGGAGGTGGCTACTACCTCTGTTATGTCAGGAAGTGGCTTCTAGCTCTCTTGCATCAGGAGGAGGCATCTATCTCTGTTGTGTCAGGAGGTGGAGTCTGCTCATCTTCTTTAGGAATATTAGGAACCAAACCTGGGATCTCCCATGTGGTAGGCCAGTGCCCAAGTGTTTGAGCCACATCTGCTTCCCTAATAAACATTTTGAGAAGATATAACACACCTATTCATTAATCCCCCTCTCCCCTGAACCCCTGGCCACCAATATCATTATATGAACGCTACATATTACTCAATTAGCACAAGATAATTACAACAACAATACATCTTCTTTGGTCAGTGATTTTGTTTCCCACCCCACTCATCTTCCAGATTTTTGTTTATTCCTCAATCTTCTGGGATATGGGACAATATCTGCTCTGACTGCTTCATGCTGTGAAGGGATGTAGATATTATCAGCAGAAAAAAATGGAGGTGTTTTGCTTGCAGTTGAAGATAGTCTATGTTTTGGGGGTGGATCTAGTCCATCCTCATCATTTTGTTAACTGTCCAGGTCTGGCCTGAAGATATGGAAAGTAGGAGTTGACTGCATATCTGCTGGACTTCAGGGCTCAACCAGCATATGAAAAATCCAGACTTTAAGTCTTTGAGAACCATACTCAGATAAAATGAAAATTACAGTTTCAGATCAAAGGAGTAGAAGAATCATGATTATGGAATTTATAAATGAGTGTATTCAGATGCATCAGTGATCAATGCATGGTAATAATCCCTTGCTGCCAGGGAGGCTCATCCCTGGGAGTCTTGTTCCAGGTCATGCAGGGGGGAAGTAGTGAATTATATTTATATTTAGGCTTACCATCAGTAGTACAAGAAAAATATTTGTAAGAGCAAGCTTTAAGATTGAGGGCTTGGATTATTGGCCTGTTTTCTTTGAATAGAAAGTGTTATATAATAGAGATTTTTTTTGCTATTATATATGAGAATGTCATAGGACTTCCTCAGTAGGAAAATTTAATAGTTCATTCACTATTCAGATGGCCTCTTTCTATCCAAAAAGCATACCTATGACAACCAAGATATCTTTATATCCCATAGAACTATGTAACTATATAACTTTCAAGATGTTTAAGAGACCCCAGCTATCAGGACCCCTGATGTTATCCCATCTTTAACTTCTAATTGACAGGTAAATTATTTACTTGCTTTGATTTTCATGTAAACTTCACATGTACTTTCAGAGATGCCTCAGAGTACAACAATATACCTGACAAGGGAGTTTGGTGGTTTCTGTTGTGTATAGAATTTTCCTGAGGAGAAAATTGGCAATGTTCCCATAGCATACTCCCATTTCTTAAAGGATTTGAGAGTTAACAATTCATGCATAACTTACAGGATTCCCATAACTATATTATGGGATTCCCATACCTACATGTAGGATTCCCAACACCTACATTGTTGTGTGATGTTTGTTAGAAATGATGAGAAAATCCTCTAAACTTTACTGTTTATTGTAGCCTATAGTTTACACTGTGTGTATTTTTCCCACAAACAACCCTATTATTTTTACAGCAAAAGAATATGTTGTTTCAGAGTTTTGAATCTATATTCACAAATTAAATGGCACTATAGTTTTCTTTTCTTTTATTGACTTTATATAGTTTAAAATAAAGATAACAGCCTTTCATTTATAAAATCCCTGTGACTTTTCTTATTCTTTTTTATTTGAGAAGTTGGGAGCTAACAAAACTATAGTGTATATCACACAGGATTCCCATACTTCTACCAACCACCAACAGCTTACATTGTTGTGACACGTTTGTTACAAATGATAGAAGAACATCACCATAATATTAGTCCTCTCTATAATCCATAGCTTATATTTGGTGTATTTTCCCCACAAACCATGTTATTAATAACACCATATAATAGTATTGTATATTTCTTATGGTTCATTAGAGAATGTTCTCACATTTGTACTGTTAAGCACAGTCCATTATCCTCCCTGGGGTTTAATGTCCTAAACAGTCCCATGCCTTGTAAGGTCCATTCAAAATGTACACTTAGCATTTCTTTGTTCTGCCATAAAGTCCTACTGTCATCACCCCAGTCAATTTTGGAATGTTTTTACAGTACCTAGAGGAAAGAATCCATGACATCTTATTACCACCTACTGTTGACTCTTTGCATTGATAGAGTACCTACTTTGCCACTGCTGCAAGAATATTACATTACTGTCAACTATAAGTAATAAATTACATTAGTGGTATTTAATCATGTTTCACCATAATCTTAACACTTGATGATAGTGACACACATTTGTTCTGGTTGATAAAAGAAAATTTTTGTATTTGAACCATTAACCACAATCCTAATCTTCAACCAAGTTCACTATTCTATACCATAACAAGTTTACCATTAGCTTTCTTTCAATTAGCATTTACATTACTGGATTATCCCTTTCAGACATAGTCACATTTATAAATCAGCAGTGTTAGTTAAACTCACTATAATGTGTTACCATCAGCTCTATCCATTTCCACAACTTCACTACAGAACTCATTTAAAAAATTTGCATACATTAAGCATCAGCTCCCCATTCTCAATCCTCATTTTCTCTCCTAGTAACCTATTCTGCAGATATAACTCCATAAGTATACTCATAATACTTAGTTCATATTAGTGAGATCATACACTATTTGTTCTTTTGCATCTCATTTATATCCCTCAATATATGAATCCCAATGTCATTTCTTCTTATACCTGAATAGCATTCCATCATATATATATATA
>JAQZBX010072689.1:0-15024 GCA_029593785.1 Cabassous unicinctus | reverse complement strand
TATATAAATTTTACATGCAGTAAAACAAATTTTTTGTGTGTGTATAGTTCTAAGAGCTCTTAGATATGAAACATTGTCTTAACTATAAAAGAAAATGATAAATTGAACATCAAAATTAAAGGATTTTGCTCTACAAGATACTAAGACCACTCCAATGATCTTAGGATGGAGGCAATATGGGAAACATGTCTGAAATGAAAGATGGGCTTGTGTAGGAAGAGAGGAATGATTTTAGTCTTGAAACCACAGCGGTCATATTCATTTTGTGGTAGAAACAGCTCAGATTGCGGTCATGCAGATTTGATTTTGAAATCTGGCTCTGGCTCTCACTAGCTCTTTAACCTAGGCAAGTTTGGAACAAGATGGAGAATGAAGAAAACATCCTTATGTCATATTTCTTTATTTACAAAATAAAGATGGTATCTTTACTTTCTACCTTTCTGGGGTGTTTTCTGAAGATTAGATGAGACCATATATGTGGAAACCCTTTGAGGAACATAAATACTAATTAATATAAAGTGAGGGACCATCGTAGTAGTTGCACTGCCTCTCTATCCTCCCTCTATGCTGAGCATAGTCCAATAACTGTGTGTGTGAAGGAAAAAAGAGATTTAAGCATTCTGAACTGCTACATATTTATGTAGCAAAGATACATTAAGGAGTCATAGTGTTATCATTATGTTAAGAGTGGATCTGTTGAAGACTGAAAATTCTCAAAAGCCAAAGAAGGGTTGAATTTGGATACCATAGTAAGTGGAGGGGGGTGGGAGAAAATAGTGATGGAAAGGTTGGGTGGGCGTCAGAGAAGGATCTGCAATATTCTTTACATCCCATAAAAGGGTAACACCTATTCTGCATTCTTCCTTGTTGTCTCTGCCTCGCAGCACCCCTTCACTTTCACTAATATTGAATGGTTTCAAAATGCATCCACTTCAGTGTGTGAGTTAGTTCAGGCTGACCCGAAACTGGCTGCCAAGAAAATAAGTCTGTTTGGAGTCTGTGTGTTCTTTATCCTTGCAGAATTTATTAAGAAAGAAAATCAGGAATGTCGGAGATTGGGGTGAGGAGAAGCAGGGAAGACAGAGAATAGGTAACAGGATACAAATTTGAGAGCGAAGGGAGAGCATCCAGTCTGGAACTCAGGCAGAGGCAGATGTAACGAGTTGTTAAGTGGAGAAGAGATTAAATATAATTAAGCCCATTAGGGTGATGGAAAAGGCCTTTTGCTGCTTGTGTCAGAGCAAGAAGCAAGGGAGGGAAGGGCACAGGCTTCTAGATCTTGTTGCAGAAAGACTGATTCCGACAGCATATAATTTGCATCCTGGTTCCATGGGAGAAGAGGTTCATAGATGGGCACATGTTCTCACACCCTTGAACCATGAATTGGAGTTTTCCACCTGAAAGAAGCAGAGACAGATTGTTGTGAGCAGAAAGTTTTCTCTCCCAACTTCTGCCTTTATCCTTGTCTCCCAGTGTCCCCATTCAGGCATGGCTAAGGCTTCCACTTATATATTCTTCCTTCCTCTTCCCTTCCCTTTGCCTCCTTCCTCTCATGAGTTACTCCTCTCTACCTGGCTCCTTTATGGTTTACAAACATGCTCAAGTTCCCCCAACCTCAAAAATACTTTCTCTTGACCATGCAACTCTCCTGCCTCTCTCCTTCCTCTCATTACAAAAGTCTCCAGAGAGCTGCCATTATCATTACCTTTACCTCCTTCCCATTCACATCGTGGCCCCTGGTACTCTGAATCATGAACACACTGTGTTGAAACTCCACCCCGTCTCAAAGGTCACTACAGGTTTACTCATCAAATATGCAGCCTTTTCTCAGGGCTCTTCCTCTTTGACCTTTTTGACTAAATCCTTTTTCTTGAAACTCTCTCCTCCTGATGGGATCTTCCCTACTGATCTGTCTACTCCTTCTGGTTTCAATTATTTCTGATCTTGCAAGTTGAATTCTCACATTTCCAACTAACTGATGGTCAACTCCATGCAGATACACTAAGATCATCTAAAACTAGCTATGCTCAAAATGAAACTCATTATCTTCCTCCCCAAACCTGCTAATTTTCCTGAGTTTCCCTTTTATATGTCCTATACCACCCCCGCTCAAACCTGTGTCTTCACTGATTCTTCCTTTTGCCCTTTTCATCCAGTTGGTTGTGAAAGTCTATCAATTCTACTTTTGCAACCTATGTTTCTCCTATTACTCCATTTCATTTCATCCAGCATTTCAAGGAACCCTACTGCATGCAAGGAACTATGCTAGACATTGGAGAATATAAAGAATAACAGCAAGGCCTTTGATTTCAAGAGCTAAGATCAAACATAAAAACATAAAAACTACTATATGAGATGAGATGGAAAAACCATGTTATATGCTTTATTAGCAAATGAAAAAGTGGTGAATTTTTAAATTTTAATTGTGGGGAACATTGAACCAAGGAATGCCTTAGGAAGGAAGTATCACTAAGAATGAGTAGAGTTTTTATCAGGTACAGAGGAAAGGGGAAGACCATTTCAGGTTGAAGCATAGCATGAGAAAATTACATGAAATTGTGTTCAGAAAGTGGTGCCTTGTGTGGCTGGAGTAAATGCAGGGTGTAAGGAGAAATGCAGAATGCGTGAAAGAACATGGAGAGATATTTGTCTTCATTACCTCAGTCACTGCCCTAACATCGTGTTCTCATCACCTTTTGATACAAATATTGCAATAAGACTTTATTAGTTCCCCTGTCTCCTCTCTAATCACTTATAGAGTGATCTTCCTTAAGAGCTTTGACTGACTTGGGTGGGATGCTGGCTCTGCCTCTTCCTAGTTATATGTAAACTCAAGACAAGCTACTTCGCTGTGAACTCCATTGTTTACAGCCTTTGGTCACATGGATGAGAACAGATAGAGCCCAGGTCTGGAACTTTGCTGGCCTGTATGTCTGTGTCTTTCTGCTAGCCCACCTCTTTTTGAGAAGTCCTGGGCCTGGAATGGGCCTCTATCCCTCTATCAGGAGCTGGGACTCTACTCTCTCAGACCCCTGCCACCCCTACTGTCCCCAAAAATGCCCAAGTTGGTTGATGTGTTCTCTGGCAAAGATTGCCTCATGAAGTCCCACATACCTTCAAAGATCTTCTTTAACATGCACTGCTGGGACTTCTGAGTGGAGCATACGCCTTCCCCACGAAGACATTTTCCTTGATCATTCATATAAGCACATGTGTGGCAACTTAATGCTATCCCTGAAATTTTAAGATAAGCCTGATGAAATTTCCTTATGGAACAGGTGTGTAACCTTGAGTCACCCATTTGAGGTGGATGATAGGCAATAAGTAATCTGGATACAACACATTTATTGCTTGGTTCTTTGTCAGGGATATGAGGGTCTGTGTCTGAGAGAGCAAATTCTCTATTATGTTGCAGAGGAAATTCATTCATTCCTACTGCTTCATTTATGACCTTCATTGCTGATGAATCCTAAATTTATCTTTCTAATTTTGACTTTTACTCCAGTCCATATCCCCATTGACTTTCTGGGCATTAATAATTAGAGGCCCTTCTGACACATCTAACTCATCAGGCACAAAGAATTTATCATATGATTGCCTCTATCTTCTACTCCCCATCATACTCTCACCCATACAAGGTACAAACACCTGTAGTCAAATTTGATTAACAAACTATGTTAGAGTGCTATAACTTTGCAAACCCTGTAGCGTCTGCACCATTCTCCATTTTCAGTTAGTCAATTCGTCACAAAGGGCATTCCTTTTGAAATGCTTTTATATGCCTCTTTTACTGTCTCCTCTGCCAATCCCCTAGTTCAAGAAACCTAAAGAAGAAGAAAGAGTAAGGGCTTTGAAGTCAAACAGGCCTGGGTTTGGAATTCAAGGTTTGCATTTTCTAGCTGTGTGACATTAAGCATTATTACTTAAGCCTACTTACCTGAAAATTTAGAATATTAATACTTATGCAATGGGGTGAAATATGAAGTATTTATGTCTGAGACAGCAAACCTTGGGTTTTGTTTCCCTTCCTTCAACAATCCCATTTTGTAAAAGCCACAGAATTGCAATTGTCCTGGGAACTTATTTTTGGATCTAATAGACAAAAGTATTTGCATACCTAACTTTCTATGTATCAACAAAACAAAACAAAACAAAACAAAACACCCAAAGCTGCAGTACTAGCCATCTCTTCACAGGATTCACAAAATTTCAGCATTCTAACATAGTTTGTTAGAGGCAGATTTACTACGAAGTTGATGAAGTTTGTCTTCAGGATTCTGCACTTTCTCGAGCTCTTTCCAGGGAAGGCGTGGGTGTTTTGTATTTGTGATTTCTTATGTAGAGTGGAATTGGAGGGGTTGCTAGCATTTTGTATTTGTATTGTTTTTCTTAAATAGGACCCTCCAATCTTTTAGGCTTCAAAGCCCTAAAAACATGGATCCTGCCTCCTAGTGTTATTGTAATTTCCCCTCCATGTAAAGAAAGCTAGAGAGAGGCTTTGAGAGAGATGCTTGTTAAGTGTTAACTATTCTTTCCTCTATACTCCTTTCCTAAAATTGGGTTTTCTGATGTGATTCCCACTCTCCATCTGAAGCCAAGAACTGGTACTCATCCAATGTGGCTCACCTGAAGATGATGTGCTTGAAGATGGTGTGCCTGAGGGCTGTTCACCCGAAGGTTGTTCTCCTGAAGGTTGTTCCCCCGAAGGCTGTTCTCCTGAAGCCTGTTGTTCCCCCGAAGGCTTTTCACTGGGAGGCTGTTCACTGGAAGGCTGTTCACTCGGTTGTTCACCCGAAGGCTGTTCACCAGGAGGCTGTTCTCCAGAAGGCTTATCATCTGAAGGCTTTTCACTCGATGGCTTTTCACCTGAAGTGGTCTCGTTGGATGTGTGCTCACCGGAAGTGTGTTCTGCGGAAGTGTGCTCACCAGAAGAACGCTCGCTGGTAGTATGTTCTGCGAAACTGTGCTCGCCGGAAGAGTGCTCGCCGGAAGAGTGCTCGCCGGAAGAGTGCTCGCCGGAAGAATGCTCGCTGGCAGAATGTTCACCTGAAGAGTGCTCAGTTAGAGAATTCTCGCCTGAAGACTGCTCATGAAAAGCCTCACCTTCGGAAGGATTTATAAGTGAAAAGAACTCACCTGGAAGTTCTTGAACTGAAATTTGATCCATAGAGCCAGAAGGCTCATCAGGCTGACCTGATGTTCCTGAGAGAGAGAAGGAACAGAAGAGCAAAGATGAGAGAATGTCAGGAGTACAGACTACTTTCCTGTGGAGTGAGACTAATGTGGGATTCCTAGGTTTCCTGTGGTCTTAGATCAGGCACCTGAAGATAGTGTGGATGTTGGGGGAAGTCAACTGATTGTCCCAACAGACCATGAAGGACTCAGGTATTAATAAAACACACAAAGACCACTTCTGGGACTGAGAGAAAAAATACAAAGATTCACAATGTTAAGAACTGCATAGGGGACTCATCCACCCATTCAAAGCACCTGATGATAAATCAGTGTGCGTCCCTGACAAAGTCAGCATTAGGAAATCATATAATATGGAGTCTACTTTCAACCCACTCTCCAAATCCTCTATGCGTAAAAGGCCAAAATAAAGGAGAAAGAAGAGGCAGAGAGAAACCAAGTAGTTTTCAGTAGCTGAGTAATTCTACCTGAGTTGTGGGTGGAAGATTTTAATCTTTGGACAGGAATAAATTTTATTTTAAACTAGAGTTAGACTATAATAAATATCCACTGAACCCAGAAAAATTATAAGAAAGGATTAAGACAATTTGGCAAGGTCAAGTTCTTTCCCACACTCAGTCCCTAATCCATATGGGTTTGGGACTCAGAAAGCAAAGTTACTTTCAATTATTAAGAAAAAAAAATTATTTGCTTGTATATCTCTGAGTTGAGGTTCCTGCAGTCATAGCATTTATGTCCACTTCATGGAGTTGTCATGAGTATTCAATAAGATAAATTATCAAGTACCTAATCCAGTGGCTAGGTGCTCAATTTTAGTTTTCTCTCCTCACCTTCCACTGGGAAATAAAACTCTTAACTGGTCATTTTCTTCAGCAAATTCCTCTACCTTTAATCCATCCCCTCAATGACTGCCAGACAAATATTCCTTAAATATGACTTTCACTTTAATTGAATGGAAGCATCAAACAATTTTAGGGAGCGGATATGGCTCAAGCAGTTGAGCACCAGCCTCTCACATGGGAAGTCCCAGGTTTGGTTCCCAGTCCCTCCTAAGGAAGACAAACAACGAGCAGACATTAAGCAAGAGCAATGAGCAGATGACAAGAAAAAATGAGCAGACAATGAGAAAAAACAACAAGCAGACAATGAGCAAAAACAATGAGCAAACAGACAAGGGAGCCATCTCAGTGGGGGTGGGGGGTGGGGAACAGAATTTCATTATTTCCCTTTGATTAGACTAAGCAACCTAAAGGAGGGCAAGTAAACTACAATAACTGAGTTATTAATCCTAGCTAAAAGCTGAGAGAAGAATTACAGAATCTTTGAGGTTGAGGTAGTCTAAGACCCCAGAATATTCTATCTCTGTAAGAGACCTGCTACGGATATATATTCTGGGTGTATTGCAGTCCATGTAATCAATGTCTTCCTAAAAGACTAGGGTTAGAATATATTGATGAAGGAAAAGTGAGATTTGGTAAGTTTTTTAGGAGATTTATTTTGAAAACTTGTCCCAGAAATACCTCCTTGACTGATTCTTCAATAGTTAAAAAAAAACTTTAATGAAGAAATATTTCTGATAGAGAAAGGAGGCTTGAGAAAGCAAAATAACCTCCTTTCTCAGTCATTCTTACAGTTTATGTCTGTTTCATTATGTGGCTGGCACATACTACAATCTGGTGGCTATGTATCTACATTTCTGGGCCAACTTTTGCTAGTCTAACAAAGCAAAAATTAAAAAATTCTCTGGGAGCCAACATTACAGAAAACAAAGACTTTGTCCTTTGACCATCAGCTCAGAGCTCATCACTTCTCCCTTCTGTAGGAAGCAGGAGGGAACATAGCCCACCATAGATGGGATATCATGAAGTATGAGATACAGACAATAGTGTAGATAGAATACAGCCATTAAGGTGAGGCTTGCGAGGTCTCTAGCTTATAGCCTTCCTGTGTTCTGAGATGGCTTTCTGAGTACATTCCCATTCCCTTTTACATTTCTGTAGCACATTAACCTCCCAGGGATCCCTCATAGTCAGTTGTTTGGGACAAACCTTCATTGGACTTCTACAGAAACCTTAGGCCTAACCTCTCATCTTATTGAGCATTAGGTACAAATATTGAATGGTTTCTCCATAAGTAGGAGAAATCAGCTGGTTCAGGAGCTCTCAGAGTTGGGCTTGCTTAGCTTTCCTGATTCTGAGTCAGATTGATTTGGGTAACTAAGAGACTCATCTTCCTTCTCCAATGGCTGAAAGACCTTAATGAAGGTCCCTCACATATCCATCTGAAGCCTGGTAGAGGACTTACCTTTGGCAAATCCGAGCAGATGAAGACTTATTAGTAAGAGAAACATATTCATCTGGATTTGGGGAAGAGGGAACCCTGGTGTTGGGCACCCAAGAGACTGTGAGCAGAAGCTCCCAACACTGAACCAGAGCTCCTGAGAATTCCAGAACCTCGTTTTCCTCACAATGGGCTGTGTCCTGAAGTTCTCACATAGCCAGTTTAGGCAGTTTGGCCCTCTAACAACCAATGGCAAATTAAACTAGTGAAGGTTAATGAATATTTATTATGTGATATGTTGGGACTGCCTTCCCTATCTTTAAAAAATCTCATTACCAAAATAATATATACTCTTTGTAATAAAATTTAAAAGCCATCTGCCCTCTTTTTAGAGTGTCCTTGACAGTGAGGTGTCATTGGTTATTTTCCATTTGCCTCTCCAAATTAGCTTTGCTTTGACCTGATCTGTACCCTGAAAGGCTAACCTCTATGGATTTTATCACCTGAGAGCTGGTGGGGTGTGGCTTTAAATTGGGTTTAGCCAATGGAAGATTAGAGGTAACAAGAGGGGGATAGAGAGAATTAAAAAGATAAAGAGATAGATATTGTAGTATTTATTCTACGTATTCTCCTGCAACAGTTCTGGCAGTACAATTCTGGCAGTGGCTGGGTCTTTATAAGAAAACTACTGTTGGGTGGCCTCTCTTCCATGCCTCTAGGCTATGGTAACATGTTTTCCTTCCCCTGCCCCATTAAACATAGGGATGATAATGGTTTCCTTCTGTTGGTAGAACCTGAATGCCCCAACGTTCCTTTTTTTTTTTTCCTTAATCTTGCCCACACTTCTGCAAATAGTCTTTTTGTGTTGGCTTCTATAAATCATGGTTTTCGCAGGGAACAGATGACAAACTCAAATGGGAAGTGAGGAGAATTTACATAAATGTGGGCAGGGTAAAGGGATCAACAAGGGATAGCTGAAAGCTGTAACTTCTATCAAGGGGATAGCCAGGCTGAGCTGGATGTAGTGTGGCATCTACCTGGTGTAAAGCTAGAACTCTTGAGGGGATTGATTGGGTGGCAGAAATCCCCTATCCAATCTCTTCCTTCCTCCCTGCCCAGTTCTCTTGGACCACTTTGTTACATGTACAACTGAATGCTGGATGTAGAATAGATTCATTTATCACTCATAATTATTTGTTTAATGTCTATCTAATCTATTAGACAAAGCTTTTTGAGAGCAGACATCTTGTCTTTTTTTTAAACTCGCAAATAGCCACTTTAATTGTTTCAAAATACAAACCAAAACAAAATTATCAATCTAAAATGAGAGCATATACTCCTGCTGAAAGCACGCTTCTCTTCCAGAATTGAGAATCAAGAGAGGACAAGTCATGCCATAAAAATCCTGAAATAACTGTCACTTTAATAGGATTACAACCCTGTCTTGATCACTGTGGAGCCATAATACCTGGTAGCATGCTTACCACATAATAGGTACTTAATAAATTTTTCCTGAATGAAATAATTAATTGCCATTTTTTGGCCTTTCATTACCTAATTGAGGAGAAACTATATATAGAATCCCTAGAATTGGTTGGCTAAAGTCCTGGGTCAGTTGGAGAAAACATGATCACCAGGAGTCAAAAGTTGCACAGGAAAACCTACTCTACTCTGCTTAAATTGGAGGACAACACTAGGATTTCTAGGCTTGAGGCTTGGCTCCTTTAGAATGGAGAAAGTCTTGACAGAGCATCCCTTCGTGAGAAGTGAGTTTGGAGAAACAGCTATGGGATTGTTTTGGGTCAGACTTTTGTTGGTAGAAGCAGTAAAAATTAGTGGAAAGGAAGAGGTGATTTTGATTGATTTTGGAATTCGAGCCTTCCAAACCATGAGACAAATTCCTTTTGTTAAGTCAACCACTGTGTGGTATTCGCCATATTAGCATGGCAGGCTAAGACAAAAACCAAGAAATCTAGGAGACAGTAAGAGGGAAAAGAACACGGAAGTGGAGATTAGTGATACCATACCTCACTCAGTTTACCCTAAATAATGGGAAATTATACACATGCACACACTCACGTAGGAATGTACCCTACCTTTACTGAAAAATAGGACCATCTATATGCTAGGTCTTATGGAGACCTGAACACAATCTGTGACCTGAAAGGTCGTACTGGATATGCAGAAGTTCTAGTAATCTAGTTATCTTGTAGGCCTTAGTTTCATCTAGTTTCCCTGCCTGCCTGTGCTCCTTCTGCTTTTGTTCTGGACTTGTTTTAGTCTCTTTATTTTGTGACTTCTATTTATTCACCATTCTACTTGTATGTGCCTTCTGCTCACTCATGGTTTCTGAATGCTCATAACTTCTTCTTATTCACAGCTTATGGTTACCCATGTCTTTTGCTGATGTATGCTCTTGTCTGCCTTTTGGGTTCTGGTCTTAAGGTGCACTATTGACTCTTGTATTAGTTTACTAGGGCTGCCATAAAAAAGTACCACAAATTGAGTAGCTTAAAACAACAGAAATTTATTCTCTCACATTTCTGGAACCTAGAAGTCTGAAATAAAGGTTTTGGCAGGGCAATGATCTCTCTGAAGATTCAAGGAAATAATCCTTCCTTGCCTCCTCTTAGCTTCTGGTGGCCCCTGAAAATCCTTGGTGGTCCTTGGCTTTTAGCTTCATCACTCCAATCTCTGCCTCCATCTTCATATGGTGTTCTTCTCTGTGTGTGTCTGTCTCTGTGTGTTTTCTCTTCTTTTAAGGACTGCAGTCATTGGATTTAAGGCCCATCATAATCCAGTATGACCTCATCTTAATGAATTCTGTTTTCAAAGACCCTATTTCCAAATAAGGTTTTGGATGAACTTTTGGTGGACACTATTCAAACCACTACAACTCTCCTCACATTCAAACTTTCCAAGAGAGAGAATCTGAATGGTTTCACCAACCTCTCTTTGTACAAAATTCTAATGCCAGGTTACCTCATAGGCCTTTTATGCAATTACTGGTAGTCAGATGATGGGTTATGTGATACCTAGCATGGTGATCTATGCTTAGAAACCTAGGATAGTGTTCATAAGTGTGGTAGCTATTCTGAGGCTTTCCACAAGGGCAGGGGGCTGTAAAATTAAGAGGTATGTTGCTTCATCCACTTAGTGCCATGTCCAGTGGAAGGCTTCTAGGCTTTTTACACCCTGTCCCCCATTTACTTCTTCAGTCTCATCTTTCTGCTCCTTCTTTTCCCTTCCTCCATCTTCATCCCAAGCTCCATCCCAAGCTATATCTGTATATAACTTCTAGTTATTCTTTCAATATGCATTGCTCTCTGCAACTGCATGTTTGTTTGTTTTCACTTCTTCCTGAAATGCGTTTCTCCATCTTATCTTCCTGATGGCAATTTTTAACTCTTCATCCTTGCCTGGGAACTCTTATCCATGTCAATCACCACCTGCAAGTTAGAGACTACCCAAATGTACCTTTCTGACTCATAGACCCCTCTTTCTTTAGTTCAGACCCATATCCCCAACTACCAGCTGGACATTTCTACCTGGAGGTCCCACAGCATCTCAAACTCAGCATTTGTAATACTGAACTCATCATTTGCACCCCAACACTGTTCCAGAGACCTTTAGTTCAGTAATTAACACTGTCATAAACTCAGGTACCCAAACCTGAATCCTGGGCGCCACCCTGTACTTCTCTGTTGCCCTCACCTCACACATTCTATCAATTCTACCTTCAACTAGTTCTTGAATTTATCAGCTCCTCTTCATCCCCATTGTCATGACCCAGGTTAAGGCTTTCATTTTTATTTTTCCTGGACCACTGAAACAACCTCTCTGTTGTGCTCATTTCCTTTATTCTGTTGCCAAAACAGACTTCTAAAACTAAAATCTGATTATGCATATTTCAGAATTTATGTACCCTTCTGGCATACACAGGATATTGGACTCCATGGTAGTTAGGAGGAGAGGTCTCAGGCTTATCCTTCTCATTAATAATTCTGCTCAGTATTATATTAGGGACTGATGGAATAAAGCTTCTAGTTGTCTTGAACTGGGAATAGATAAAAGATGTATTTCTGGCAATTAATGAATATAATCTCTGCCTTGGAAAGGGAAGGATCAACATTAAGATATTGTGAAATAACATTTATTTTTTTTTGAAACTAGGATATAGCTGTAAGCCTGAAACTACATTATGTGAAGCATTAGATGGATAGAAGAGAGGTAACTGATCAGGCAGAGCAAAAGAAGGTAAATTCTAAATGCCTATACAGGGAGATATTGGTGAGAATCAAGTTGATATACCACATAACAACCAGAAGAAGGTGGGATGATGTAGATTGCTGCTTAGAGACCTATATAGAAAAAGGAAAGACCCCCAGATTCCCTTTCTTTCCTGAGTACAGACCCATATATCAAAGAACCAACTACCCCCATTTCATACATCTAAGAAATGACCCCACCCCCCACTCCCTTAGAAGAAAGGAGGTATGTTCTTTGGGGAAACTGAACCAGAGAGACTTGGGGCAGGGAGCACCAGGTGCAGCATTAAGGAGTGGAGATTGTCAGACTGAAACCTGGAGGATTAAATCAAAGACTGAATGGTGAGCCCTCCAGTTCTCTTCTCTTTCCAACTTCCAAAAATGCTTGTGGTCTGACGCTACCAACCTCCTTATCTGGGCAACAGATCAGAAGATCATTCTCTAGATAAATTGAATGGTTTCAGAAGAAAGAACTACAGATTTTGATATTTGGGTAAAGGAAAGAAAGAGTTGTTTGCCCACTCCATCTGCATTATCCTGGAGGGAAACTTTACTTATTGGCAAGCCACACCCATGCATACAGGGTTTCCAATGACTTTTTAAAAATTTATTTTTTATTAGAGAAGTGATAGGTTTACAGAAAAATCATGCAGAAAATAGAGTTCCTTACATGTGTGAAAATATCTATTTGAGTCTGTTTTTTCAGTTCTTTTGGATATATACTTAGAAGTGGGATTTCTGGGTCATATGGGAATTCTCTACTTTCTGAGGAAATGCAAACTGTTTTCTACAGTGGATGCACCATTTTATTCTTTATTTCATTTATCTTCACCCCTTTCTTTGTTATTTCTTACCTTCTACTCACTTTGGGTTTAGTGTGTTCTTTTTCTAGATTCTTCAGTTTTAAGGTTAGGTCCCTGATTTGAGATCTTCCTTTTTATAATGTAAGCTTTAGGAGCTATAAATTTCCCACTCAGCATTGTCTTTGCAGCACCCCATATGTTTTGGTATGTTGTGTTTTCATTTTCATTCACCTCAAGATATTTCTGATTTCTCTTGTGATTTCTTTTTTGATCCATTGGTTGTGTTAAGAGTTCATTGTTTAATTTCCACATATTTGTGAATATTCCATTTCTTCTTCTGTTATTGATTTCTAGCTTCATTCCATTGTGGTTGGAGGAGATATATTATATGATTTCAATATTTTCAAATTTATTGAGACTTGTTTTGGGACCTAACATATGATGTATCCTGGAGAATGATCCATGTGCACTAGAAAGAATGTGTATTCTGCTGCTGTTGGGTGAAGTGCTCCATATATGTCTGTTAGGTCTAGTTGGTTTAGAGTACCTTCAAGTCTTCTATTTCATTATTGATCTTTTGTTTAGATTATCTATCCATTATTGAAAATGGTGTATTGAAATATACTCCTATTAATGTAGAACTATTTCTCCCTTCAAATCTGTCAACATTTGCTTCATCTATTCTGGGGCTCTGCCATTAGGTGCATATGTGTTTATAAGTGTTATGTCCTCTTGTTGAATTAACCCCTTTATTAGTATATAGTGACCTTCATTGTTCCTCATACCAGTTTTTTTCTTTATTTTGTTTTAATAATTGTAAATATAAACAATAATTAAAGAAAAAAGAAAATGCAGTTGAATAAAAACATACATTTCTCAATTAAATGTACTGGATGCATACAAAAATTTTTTTGAATCATGCAATATATTACACAATACATTTGGTTAATAGTAATGCAAGCATACAGTATTTGTCCTTTTATGTCTGGCTTGCTTCACTCAACATAATGTCTTCCAGGTTAATCCATGATGTCATATGCTTCACGACTTCATTTCTTCTTACAGCTGCATAATATTCCATCGTGTGGTACACCACAGTTTGTTTATCCAATCTTCAGTTGATGGACACCTAGGTTGTTTCCAACTTTTGGCAATTGGGAATAATGCCACTATGAACATAGGTGTGCAGATGTCTATTCATGTCACTGCCCTCAGTTCTTCTGGGTATATACCCAATAGTGGTATTGCAGGGTCACATGGGAAGTCTATATTCAACTTCTTTAGGAACTGCCAAACAGTCCTCCACAGTGGCACTGCATTCCCATTAAAAGTGAATAGGTGTTCCTATCTCTCCACACCCTCTCCAACACTTGTAGTTCTCTGTCTTTTTTATAGTGGCCATTCTGATAGTTGTGAAATGATATCTCATTGTAGTTTTTTTTTTTTTTTTAAAGATTTATTTTATTTACTTGATCCATTTTAAACGCCCCCCCTTCCCCATTTGCTGTTTTGTGTCCATTCGCTGGGCAATTCTCTGTGTCTGTTTCATCTCTTCTCATCCTCCTCCTCCAGTCTTCACCAGGATTCGATCCTGAAGACCTCCGATGTAGGAGAGAGGTGTTCTAGCCATCTGCACCACCTCGGCTCCTGGTTTTTGGAACTTTCGGAGCATCTCGTCTTGTCTCTCTCCTTTTACGTCATCATCTTGCTGCATGGCTCCCGGGGCCTGGTGGCTCATCGGCACACAGAGCCTGGCAGCCCATGCACCTTCTATATATTTTTTTTTATTTTACCGGGAGGTCCCGGGGATTGAACCCAGGTCCCTCCATATGGCAGACGGATGCCCAACCATTTGAGCCACATCCGCCCCCCTCTCATTATAGTTTTGATTTGCATTTCCCTAATCATTAGAGATGTTGAGCATTTTTTTCATGTGTTTTTTTGCCATTTGTATTTCTTCTTTGGAGAAATGTCTATTCAAGTCTTTTGCCCATTTTTAAATTGGGTCATTTGTCTTTGTATTGTTGAGTTGTTACAACTCTTTATATATCCCGGATATTAAATCCTTATTGGACATGTGTTTTCCAAATAGTTTCTCCCATTGAGTCAGCTGCCTTTTCACCCTTTTGACAAAGTCCTGTGAGGTGCAAATGTGTTTAATTTTGAGGAGGTCTCACTGATCTATTTTTTCTCTTTTTGCACGTGCTTTGGGTGTAAGGTCCAAGAAACCACCACCTACTACAAGGTCTTGAAGATGTTTCCCTACATTTTCTTCTATTAGTTTTATGGTCCTGGCTTTTATATTTAGGTCTTTGATCAATTTTGAATTGATTCTTGTATAGGGAGAGTGATAGAGGTCCTCTTTCATTCTTTGGTTATGGATATCCAGTTGTCCCAGCACCATTTGTTGAAGAGACTGTTTTGTCCTGTTGGTATGGACTTGGTAGGTTTGTCAAAAATCAGTTGACCATTTGGTGAGA
>JAQZBX010072688.1:0-15031 GCA_029593785.1 Cabassous unicinctus | reverse complement strand
GCCTCCGCCCCTCCCCCTGGCTGAGTCCAGGAGCCTGCGGGTTCTCGGTTTGGACATTTAACCTTTACTCGGCCAGCCCCAAAGTAAATGTTTGCACAGGTCTCAAGGGCCTGGGCCCAGGGCCAGCGGCTGCCCGGGGTGGGGGCCGCGCTGGAAACCTCCCGGGCGGGTCTGCGTAAGTGATATTCTGGGATGCGGGGAAAAGTCAGGAGTGAATGAACGATTGAACAAACGCAAGAGAGAATACGCGAAGGAAGCAATGAGTGGAGGGCGCCTGGGCTGCTGAGCGCACGCATGTCTGGATGAGCGTATGCGTGAATGAGCAAATTCGTGGGTGGGTCAATACGTGCGTGGGTGAATGAATGAGCGGCGAGTGATCATGTGCATGCGTGAGTGAGCGAATGTGTGAATGCAGAAGTGAGTGAATGAACGCATGGGTGAACGAATGAGTGAACGAGTGACTATATGGCTGAGTGAATACGTGCTTGCACGGATGAACGACTGCATGAGGAATGAATGAACGGCTGAATGGATGAACACATAAATGAATGAATACTTGACTGATTGGGTACATGCGTGAATACACACATGATAAATGAGTGACTAATTAATTGCATAAATAAGTGAATGCATGCATGTGTGAGTGAATGAATGAATGGATCTATGAATGAGTGAATTGGGAATGCGTGAATACATGCATGAATGAGGGCATGAATGAATGAGTTAATGCATGCATGTGTGAATGAATGACTAGATGAATGAATGTGTGCACACGTACGTAAATGAATACATGAATGATTGGGTGTGTGCGTGAATACACACATGTATAAAGTGTGAATTAAATGCATGAATGAGTGCATGCATATGTGATTGAATGAGTGAATAGATAAATGAATAAGTGAATGCATGCATGACTGAGGGTATGAATGAATGGATCTATGAATGAATGAATGAGTGACAACATGCATGCATGGATGAGTGAATGAGTAAGGGAGTGAATGAATGAATGTGAGAGAGAACGCAGGCAGGAGTGAATGCATGAATACTTGAGTGGATGAGCGAGCGGACAAATGGGACAGTGGACTCAGATGTTACAGCCACCCCTGAGCCTTTGGCATCAGTTTCCTTCTGACCAGGTCAGGCCCTCCAGTAGGATCCTTGGAGGATTGATATCAGGACCACAAGACCGAAGCCCACTGGGCCTGTCTGGTAAACCCGAGGCACCAAGCCAGCCCCAGGCAGGGGAGGGGGTGAATGCAGAGGGTCAGTGGGGCTGCACCCCTTACCTGCAGCCACTTGTGGGGACAAAGGATGGCAAGCTGTCCAGGGCCGTCCAGCCCTGAGGCTCTGACCAGGGAAGCCCTGGGTTTTTGTACGGACTATCCCGATTGCCAAATGTCATGAGTAGTGGGACTGGTTTAGACAGTCCAGCACTGTTCAAGCAAAGGAGCTCTGTGGCCCCCAGGGCAGTCAGTGGCTTGGGGATTGGCCCCAGGGGCAGTCAGTTTGAAACCACCACATGCCATTTGGAAACAGACCCCACCCCAGCTCTTGACTCCCTCGACTTCGCAGGAGGGAAGGATTTCCCACGTGTCCCTCTTCCTGGCTTAGGAGGTGCCTGGCAGCAGAGTTTCCCACCTTGGCACTTGACCTTTGCGGCTGCATCATAAATTCAGTTGAATGTACACAAAGAACGGAGAAGGAGAGGGGAGCTGGGCTACCCAGGGCCTCTGACCTCCAGAGCTGGACATCTTGGACACACACCTGGGGAGGTGCTACGGAAGAGGTAGGGTGGGAGCAAGTGCCCTGTGTCCCAGAAAGTCCCAGAAGCAGAGAGAACTCAAGGTGAGCAAACCTGCCCAGGGAAGAGGCTAACCTTGAGTGGGACCAGAGCACCTTGTGAGCAACTGTAGATAAGAAGAGCAGGCAATTTCACATCTCCTTGAACGTCCTTGGTTCAACAGGTCCCGTGTCCCAGGAACGCATCTCAGCAGGGGAAGGTGACAGTCCTGTTGTTTAGGAGCCCCCTCCCAACACCACTAGGCTGAGCTCTCTGGAGGTGACACCTGGGGAGGGTACCCCAGAGTAGGCAGCATCCCCCAAAAAACTGCCCTCTGTGCCAGCTGTCTTACTCAGAGCTGTTTTCATGCCGTCAGCATGGAACTTGGTTATGATAACACCCCACTCTTGCTCCCACAGGGAGCAAGGGGCTTTGCATCTTTGCACATTCAAAAGGGGTCAGAACCAAGAGGCCTTGGAAAAGAAGAAGCTGGATGTGAGGAGGGGCACGAGACAGGCATATGGCAGACCCCAGGCTCTTGCCGGACCTGTCTATGGAGAGCCATGCTGGAGCAGCAAGCTTTTCTGAACATGCCAGGCTGTCCTTTAAGGCCGTCAATACTGCGAGTTATTGATGGGTCACTAAGCACCAGGCTTCCCTGCAGCAGCTCAGCTCAGCCTCCCGGCAATCGCATTGACCTTTCCCGGGTAACAAATCTCCAAAACGTGCATCTGGGGACAGCAGAGAGGTGATGGAAATATTGCTATTGTATCACAAGATGTACAGGGCAAGGACCCTCCCTGACTTGGCACGAAGCTGTGCTGAGTATCTACCAGGGTTTACTGAGACCCTAGCAGGTTCATCTCAAGGTCCCCGGCCTCTGGATGCTCGGTGGAAGCCTCACGTTGACAAATGTCCAAGTGGCCAGCTCTGCAGTGGGCGTCCCTGCATCATTCCCCCTTGCTGGCCATCTCGGGACCACAGAACTGCAAAGAAACCAGCCCCTGGTGGGGAGGTCCTCGCTGGCCGAAGCCCTTGTTTGTCCCGGGCAGCCCCTTTGCTTCCATTTCTTCGTTTCTCCAGCTATTGTTTCTGATATTTTCCAAATGTGCTGCCCCTCACACCTGACCAGTCAATGGTGAGAGCCACGTCTGTGCAACATAGGCTCGGGCGTCTCAGGGTACTGGACTCTACGAGGCAATGAGGAGGCCATTTGGAAATGGCCCCCACAGCTCTTGGCTCCTTCACCTTTGCAGAAGGGTTTCCCACGCATCCCTCCCCCTGGCTTAGGAGGTGCCCACCAGCAGGGTTTCCCACCTTGGCACTCTGGACATTTGGAGCCAGATCCTTCTCTAAGAAGTAGGGTGTTGAGAAGCATTCTTGGTCTCAATGTACTCAATGCCAGGAGCATCCGCTCCTCCACTTGTGGCAACCAAAAATGTCTCCAGACACAGCCAAGGTCCACTGGGAGACACAATTGCCCCAGTTAAGAAACATTGCCCTATAGCAAGAGAAAAGTTCCTGGAAAGAAGGCTGTGCCAAGCAGACATCTCTGCCAGGCTTTCATAACACAAATGGGAACATCTTGCCTTCCTCGATTGCCTCACAGTTTCTTCGACGTTTGTTTCAGGAGTCCCTGCATGGAGCAATCAAAGATGAAATCTGATGAACGACGGCCAAGGTCAGCTTTCTCCAGCTTTCAGTCTGGGAGTTAATTAGCTGGGTTAGAAAAACAGAGGGCTGCCCCCCTCCTCGCTCAAGACAGCTCTCATGTCCCTTGGCCTTATAACACGTTTCTCTCTCTGAGCACATCAACAACTGACCACTGAGCTCCAGACACACTTCATCTGGCTGTGGACACTCTTCAAGAGCCAGGAATGGGTCAAGACAGGCTGCATCCCAGGGTCTCGGTTCTTGAGGACTAAGTCATGGAGGGGCTGTTCTGGGAACTGTGCATTTTAGGATGTCAAACAGCATCTCTGGGCTCCACCCCCTGGATGCCAGGAGCAGCCCCTCCTCAACTGTGGCAACCAAAATGTCTCCAGACATGGCAAGTGCCTGTAGAAGTAACATTGTCCCTTGCTTCGAAGCATTGCCATAGATAGATAGAGATAGAAAAGGTATTTATAGAGCGATCTAGATGTATAGATAAAAATAGATGACAGATGAGTAGATAGATGATAATAGATGGATAGATGATAGATAGATTAGATAGGTAGGTAGGTAGATAGATAGATAGATAGATAGATAACATAGGTAGATAGATAGATTATAGAGATTGATGATAGGTAGATAGATGAGATAGATAGATAGATGATAGAGATAGATGACAGATTGGTAGATAAATGACAGATAATAGATGGACAGATAAATTAGATAACTAGGTAGATAGATGGATGATAGATGGATAGATTGGCTATAAACAGATGATAGATAGATGATATAGGTAGCTGATAAATATAGATTATGGCAGGTAGATAAATGGATGGTAGATGGATAGATCGCTTAGCTGATAGATAAACAGATGATAGATATATAGATGATATATAGAGATAGAAGATAGATAGATAGATAGATAGATAGATAGATAGAGGTAGATGATAGATGACAGATTGGTAGACAAATGATAGATAATAGATGGGCAGATAAAATATGTAGATAGATGGATGATGGATCGATTGGCTATAGATAGATAGATGATAGATGATATACGTAGCTGATAGATCTAGATTATGGAAAGTAGATAGACGATAGGTAGATAGGTGGATGGTAGACGGATAGCTAGCTAGCTAGCTGATAGATAAACAGATGATAGGTATATAGATGATATATAGAGATAGATGATAAATGATAGATAGATAGATAGATAGATAGATAGATAGATAGATAGATAGATAAATAGGTAGATAGATGACATATGGAGATAGATAGGTAGGTAGATAGGTAGATAGATAGATAGATAGATAGATAGATAGATAGATAGATAGATAAGCTAGGTACATAGCCAGTAGCTGATGGATGGATGGATGGATAGATATGTGGATGGGTGGATGGATGAATGGGTAGATGGATAGATGAACAGAACGATAGGCATTTTGGCCCAGGTAACTCTGGGGTGGGGGCTGCCTGTGCACTGTGGGGTATCCAGCCCCATCCCTGGGCTCCACCCACTCCATGCCAAGAGCAATTCCTGCCCCCTGACCAGGGGCTCCAAAACTGCTCCATCAGCTGAAGGAAGGAGAGAACTTCATCAGCCAAGAGAGGACGGGAGGGGGCCTCTTGGTGATGGCTGGGGTTCAGCTGCCACACTCTGGTTTTGGGGGTGACCAATCAAGACCTCGTCTTTTGAGGGAAGAAATGGGCTGTGGATTGATGTGTGCAGCTGGGGGCAGCAAGGAAGCCCATTTCCTTCACCCTTTCCCTAAACTAGCCGTCTCATCCCGATTTCCCATCCGTAAAGAGGCTCCGGAAAGCCAAGCTTTGCTCTGAACACTGATATTCTATCCAATGCTCAGGCGGACGGGCCCAAATCTTCCTGGAGCAGCAGCTGCGCAGGTTCACTAAATACTTAGGAAAACAGGTGGAAGGTCTGGCCTGGTGTGGCTTCGGATGGGGGAGGCTGGTTGGGGCAGATTTGGAAGGGGTCCCTGTCCCCCAGAAATGTGCAGCCCCTCAAAGAGTGACCCCGTTTAAGAAGCCTTCGGAAACAAGGCTGGGTGGCTTGTGGGGCTGAGCATGTCGCAGTCCCATGTCCCACTCTAGTCCCCATACCTCCCCCCACCCCAAGGTGGTGACTCCTGCTGGCCACTCCTCGGCCAAAACCCTGCGCTGTGTTCTGCTGGGAGCCATCCTCCCATCCTTCGTTTCCTGAGAGAGGTGTGCTAGTTCACCGCCACTCGGCATCATCTGGGCAGCGGTGAGAAATTCACAATCTCAGCCTCCCCCTGCGAGACCCCTGGAATCAGAAATTGGAGGCTGGGGGGCTCTGTGTGCCTTGAGGGTGAGATGTACGGCTCCAGGTGCTGAGATTTGGGGAGAGTGGGGAGGATACAGCCAACGCTAGGATGGCTAGAGAGGTGAAGGGTGGACTGGGGAGAATGGAGAGGGACTGAGGCAGCTGGACAGAGGGGTAAGCAGGGGAATTTTAGAGCCGCTTGCAGAGAGCCTGTGGGGTATGCTTCAGGACACTGCTTGTCTGTCTCCCAACCCAAAACATCCGTAGATGCTCACCCAGCCTCCCTCCCCCACAGGCTCACCCCACGCCTCCCCGCCCGCCCCTTTTCTGCTTGGCATTTGTGCTCAGAAAGCAGGGCATAAGGCAGTAAGCCGCAAGCCAATCCTCCCTGAGCCCTGGGCGAAAGGGCAGGTCCTTTTTTAAACACAGAGGGGGTGTCCAGCAGTAGACGTTGCTAAGCTCCTCTTCTTCTTTGTGCACTGGTGTCCAGGAGGCTGTGGAGAGGCTCCGTAGACTGCATTCAGACCTAACGCAGTCTCTCCTCTCTGTTACTTGGAAAAGGTGTTTGCTCCTTGCAAAAATGACCTTGCATTTTTCTAAGGAGCCATTCGGGAAAATGCCAGGGCGTCCACTGGACCAGACATAACTTTATGAGAAAATTGCAGAACCTTTCTGTAATAATCGTATGTTTGGAAAAATAATTATTTCAATCCCAGAAGCCACAAAGGACACCAACACATCTGATTATCATAACCCATTTTTGTGACAAAGTCCAGGTGAATTTGACTCAAAGACCCTCAAAAGAATGAGAGAAAATATTTGCAGTGATTTATCACAATTGCTATTGTGTATTAATATATCTATAACGTGTTGATAAAGATGCACATGGTAATATATTAAATATTTCAAACCTCTCCATACAAAAACAAAGAAAGAAGTTATTGCACCAGCTAATGATAACCCCTTTCCTTATGCGCTGAATCACGACTCCCAAAAAAATCACGTTCTAGTCCTAACCCTTAGCCCCGTGAATGCAAAATTCTTTGTAAATAGGATCTTTGAAGATTTGTTTGTAAATGCGATGAGGCTATGCCTTCATCCAATATGATTGTGTCCTTAGGAGAGGAAATTTGCACACAGAGACGGCCGTGTGACAGAGGCAGAAATTGAGTGATAAAAGCCAAGGAACATCTTGGGTTGCTGGCCATCTACCAGAAGCAGGGAAGTGGCGCGTGGAATGGGTTCTCCCCTTTAAGATGGGGCACTGCCCTGCCAACACATTTCTTTCACACCTCTGACCTGTAGAACCATGAGGCAATAAATGCCTGCTGTTTAAGCCAACTAGTCTATGATGCTCTGATGGAGCAGCCCTGGCAAAACAAGACAGCACTCAATCACCATTTTCCTCTTCTTTATTGATGGCAGGACTCAGATTTCCCTCCAGGATTCAAGTTTGCTCACCTCATCAATTTTAGTTTGTTGGAAGCTAATCAAGGCATCCATTTCCAATGGAGACCCATTGCAAGCTAATGAAAGAAGAGAAGTTCCCCAAGGGGTCTCTGGAAGGATATCTGTTCAGGAATCTTGGAGAAATGTTTTTAATTGGGCCTCCAGATATTGGCAGATGAGGCTGTGATGTCTGGAGCTACAGCAGCAATTTTCCACCATGAGTGAAACGGGCTCATTCCCTGCCAAGGGCTGTGCTTCAAGACTCAGAGAACTTTGCTTTTGGAAAATACCAATGAACCCTCAAATTTTCCTAGAAACTTGGAACATCCTCTTACATGATGCTATCTTTATTGTTTTAGCCATTTTGAATTGGACTTTGTTACTTCAGTCTAGAAGCACCCTAATTTACACAATACAGCAGAAATTCTTAAGCATTTTGGTCACTGGATTGCTTTCCATTCTTAAAAAATATTGAAAACTTCAAAGGGCTTCTGTTTATGTGGGTTATAAATACGTATGCTTTCTGTATTAGGCATTAAAACTGAAAAAATTTAAACATGTATTTATTTAATAAGTTTAAAGATAATAACTCCATTATATATTGACAGAAATAACATACTTTTCTCAAAAATGAATATGATTTCCTAAACAAACAAAATTATTATTGAATGGCATCATTTAACACGTTTTCAAATCTCTTTAATGTCTGGTTTAATATAAGATGGTTGAATTCTCACATCTCTTTCTACATGCAATCTGTTCTGATATGCTCTTTTGTTTCAAGCACATGAAAAAGTGCAGCCTCCCACCGCTATATAGTTTGGAATGGGATAAACATTTTAACGGTCTTTTCAAATAACTGTGGATATTCTTCTTTGATGCTATACCAAAGCTTGATAATTAGTAGTTTCCTAAAGGTAACACCTATCAATGACTCTTTCACACTCTCTTAGGTTAAAATCCACTTATTACAGATCTTTTGCTAGTACACTGTTGCATGTGTGTTTGGAAAATATCAGTTCATTGAGTTATGGAGGGCTTCCAAATATTGACAGATTTCATTACAAAATATCAAAAACACACATTTGTTCACATCACTATCAATCTCATCAGAAAATTCTTTAGCTATTGGGAAGCTGTCAAGCTCTTGAGGGGAGATACAAGGTTTCCAAAATTCTGATTTTCCCTTGAAAGCGCAAATTTTATCAATGGCAACAAATCCTGTTGGTTGTTTTTCCTAGGACAGCTTCACTTTATCCATTTTTGAGAAAATATCTATCAAATACACAAGTCTATTTAACCTTAGTTTACCTTCTAATCATCCTTTCAAAGTAAAAATATGGTTCTGAGAAGAGAGCTGAGAGTTTAGTTAGCAGCTCAGTGGCTGAGTGTTTTCCCTCTAGACAAGCTTTGTACTCCCGAAGCTACTGAAGTACTTTGTGTGGATCACAGATTATTTGAAAAAAAAAAAAAGACACACATTTTTACTGATTCATCAAAGGCATTCTTATGAAAGTGGCATTTTATTTTCTGACCCCTGTGCAGTGACGGATACAATGACAACTCGGATGGTTTGAAGCCATTGCCTTGCCTTAGTCAAGGTTTCCATTTATTTTATCCAGCAGAGTGTTTATATCCTCAATACAAAGGGAAACATAGTTAAAAAGACAATTACTGTGTTACTCTTGACAACAGTTTTGAACTCACAGATATCCTGAAAGCATCTCGGGGACTTCTAGGTTTCCACATTGTACACTTTAAGATCAGGGAAGCTAGAGGAGAATTTTTTTAATGGCCAAGAAGAAATCAAGGATGCTAAATTTCTTAGCAATCAGTAGAGAAGATATGCCTGTCAAAGATTACCCATCAGACCAGGAAATTTTAAAAAATGTCTTTGTGTTGGCCACTCGTTAATGGAACAGTAAATTTGTAAAGCCCTTTTTGAGGACGATTTGACAGTATTCTGTAAAACACAAAGTGTGCATGACTTTAGCCCAACAATTCCAGAAATTTGTCTCAAAAAATACTCAATCTTGGCTCCAGGCTTGAAATCTTTTGCAGCCATGATTTATCCAAACTAGAATAACCTAAGGGTCAATTATTTAGGAGCTAGGACAACAGTTAATCAAAAAAAAAAAAAAAATGAAGGAGAAAAGTTGGTAATGCCCAGAAATGTACTACATGATTTTTTTTTCATTTTCTAAAAATATGTTTTAATTATAGAAGTTGTGAACTTACAGAACAATCATGCACATTTGCAGAATTCCCTCACAATACCTCTTCATCAACACCACACCATGGTGGAACATTTGTTACAGATTATTACATGGGTTTTATTGCATGATAAAGCTAGTTGCTCAAGAATATATGTGATATGAAACCTTTTAAATAAGAAAAAGGGTTGCCCCAGTCTAGTCATGGGAAAAAACATCAGATAAACCCCCAGTGAGGGACCTTCTATAAAATACCTGAGTTGTACTCCTCAAAATTATGGAGGACATCAGAAAAAAGGAAAGTCTGAGGAACGACCGCCAGTCCCAAGGAATCTATGAGACAAATGACAAAATGCAATGTGAGGTACAGGAAAAGGGCATTCCTGAACCCTGAATAAAATATGGTGCTTCGGTTAATGGCCTTGTTTCATTGATTGTGACGAATGCACCATAGTAATGTGAGATGATAATAATAGGGAAACTGGATATGGGGTGCATGGGAACTGTGCTACATTTGCAATTTTTCCATAAATTTTAAAGTCTTCCAAAAAATAAAGTTTATCAGGAGCGGGTATAGCTCAATGGCTAAATGCCTGTTTCCCATGTACAAGGTCCTGGGTTTAATCCCTGGTACCTCTTTAAAAAAAGAAAAACTAACAAAGTTTATCAAAGAATAAAAATGACAGAAAACATAAAGAATGAAGAACTAGCCAAAGAATCTTAGCTGCTCTAGAGGAAACTCGTTCAATGACAGTAGAAGCAAGAACTGAATGCAAAATTGAATAAACTTGCCTGAACTAAACCAAAAAGAGAGAGAAAAGAGGTGTATCTGTAAGATGTGTATGCACGCAAGCCATGTCCACGTACCCAATTATATACAGAGAGAAAATCGTGTCTCCAAAGCTGCTTGCAGTTGCCTCTGGGGAAGGGTGTGTGGGATAGTGATGAAAGAGGCTTGGATGCTTTCCTGATTTGCACTTTTACATTGTTTGAATCCCTTTAGCAAGGACATGTCTGTGCATCACTCCCTTACATTTTTCATTTTTTAAATCCAGATAGCCTTCCTGTGCATTTGGGTTGAGTGTTATTCACAAGTGTGCATGCATGTGTGTGCATGTTAAGACCTGCCGAGCCTGCCTTGGGATGACATGAGCTCATATTTGTTCAGACACCAAGAAGGTGTGTGATAAATCACACACAGCAAGCCAGGTGCCAGGGGCTCGGCCGTCCTCGGGGTAAAAGCATTTAGAGGTGGACGTGGAAGGAGGATTTCTGACTTGGCCAGTGCAATTCTGGGCACGAAAATTTCCTAATCCCATTGGTTTTCCACATGACCGTACCAGTCTATCTTTGCCCTTAAGACATCCACAAATATCACACTTATCTAATTTCTCTAGAGTCTAAATATACTCCCTCCCACCCAGGATTATCCTATGAACAGCGCATTGTTGAGAAATGCTTAAAATTATTGAGCACAAGAAGTGCTCTGGTCTGGCTCATCTATCCATGAAACCATTGTGCCAGATTTATCCACTGAAACCAGAGAGGCTTCCCCAGTGTGGCAACCTTTGCCCGTGGCCTGTCAGGTTCTGGAAACTTCCAACTTTCCACACTAGGCTAAAACCCCTGGAGGAAACACCTGTTCTGCCATTTTAAGCTCTTGACTGATGGGCTGAGTCCTTCCATTTTTCATATTATTCATTCAATCCATGTCGCTAAATGAATAACATTCTGTGTGTCCATCTCCAGCTCTAAATAGATGAGAAGCTGTGTTTTGACTCACACCTGCTGAGCGAGGAACAGGTGGGTGGGGGTGGAAGGGGGACAGCTGGGAACGACAGATGTGACAATAGCTGGCTAGAACCCCACAAGGCGTCTATATTTGGAATCCCAGAGGACACGCCTCGATGAGGAAGATGTGCCTTGGATGGGAGCACATCCCAGGCAGCTTTAGAAGCAAGAGCAGGGCATGGTGGGAAATTCTCCGGAGGAGACAGGGGGAGCGGAATTCCATTCTCCTGAGTCTTTCCTGCAGGTAAGTGATTAAAGGGCTATGGCTGGCTCCAGGAACCCTCTCGACTCTGCTCTTTCTTTCTCCCCCTGTTTTTCACCCACCCACACCCCCATTTACCATCCTGAGCATTCCTTCACCAGATGCCAGGGAGCTTTCGTGATAAGCGCCTAAGCGAGCCCAGGTGGAAGTTTTGGTGATGGGCTTGATTTCTTCAAAGACAGCAGAAACGGCATTTCTGTTTTTATGTTAAAAAACCGTGTCGCCGATGGTGATTCTTGCCTGAGCTCTTAATTCAGAGCCCCCCAGTGAGATGTCTCCCCCATACTGATGGAGGGCAACAGGCCAGAATGAGTTGGGGTGAGCAGAGCCAGTATCACTGATTTTCACACTTGGAAGTGGCGAAAATGGGAAATTTTGAGCTGCATATATGTTGCGACAATAAAGAAAAAGTGAAGGTGTTTTGACGGCAATTCACAAACTCGCAAGGCTGAAAAGCTAACTGCGCGCTATTTGAGAAACTAACTTTGTCCACCGCTTGAGTTCTGAGATAACTACTTTAAGCTTTGAGTACCAGCCCTGGTAGAGCACATGGTATGGGTTACAAAAAATATATTATGTATCCCCAGTCGTTCCTGGATACATTATTTCTTCACCGACAATTTATTATCAGTCCTTTTTTTATGAGTACATCTGCAAAATATTTAAACATTTTAGTTTATTCTTCCTATCTTCCTACTGAAAGTCAAGTATCAGTGAATGTTCTTGTCATCACCACTAATTCTCACAGGCACTGGATGTTCCTAATATGATTGTTTATTTTATTAAGTTTCTAAGTTGCTGTTTTTTGATCCTTTGACTTATCACTGGCTTGAGGAAATAACAAACTATCCTTTGCTTTTACACATTTAAAGTTTATTGCCAAAAACAAGTAAAACGGAACATGGTTTAACTCCATAAATCCAAGAGAAAATATTTTACACCTTTGTATCATTCGAAAAATGCAACATAATAATATTCCTGAGAAATGTGGATTTCAGCATTTTCTCCCCCTTGTGAATGTTTCAGAATTTTAATTGTTAAATTTAATGGATGTTAACATGCAGTACTTCCTCTTTTTTTTTTTTTTTTTAATAGAATGCTTTACTGTTTGAGATTTGGGAACTGTTTGAAAAGATTCTGAAGGCCACAGACATAAAAACAATACATCGGAAAGATGAACTTTCTGAAGCTGTTAGGCCCAAGTCTCCTTAAGTACAATATACTTTTATTTTTGCAGATATATATTTTTCCCTTTACATGAAAAACTTTGTGATTAATGTTAGAAAAACCATACAGGAAGACTCTGATAGGCAACATAACAAGCCTATCTCAATTTGGAAGTTTGCATCCCAATAATTATTTTCTCCTCAGCCCCTAGGTCTTTTTTGCATGGAAAAAGTATAGAATGAAGTAAAATGCATGAGCCCTTACACGACCCACTTACACAGAAAAAAGATTTGAAGTTTCTGAAGAGTCTCCAAGGACAAAACTTAAACCTTGAGTCTTTTAGGTTTCAGCACTATTCAGTGGGCTCGAGAAGCAATTATCACTTGGACCCAAATGTCTCACACAGCTGCAGAATTCTTCATTTTACAGACCATGGGGAAACTGCCAACACCTTGTTCTGGACCCAGAAGGCTCGGGAATGGAAAAGGCGCCACTTTTGCACGGTGTACTTTGTCAGTGCATTTTGGGCAGAGAGACAAGGTTGGCACTGAAAGTTTCCAGGGCAGGCTGTTAACACTTTTAACAATGGTTCTTGGGTTCAAGATCTATCCCTTGTCAGAATTCCTGATCAGTAATACTTGGAAGAATCAAAGAAACACCGAAACCAGCCTCTGTGAACGAAAGAGGCCTGGAGTCCTTTAAAGAGATTAAGATATTTTCAAATTATCCCCTACCTTTGGGTACCAAGCTACAAGGTCAAGAAAGGGGGTCTCATTTACATCAAGTGTTCCCCTAAAAACCAGAGATTCAAGACATCATTATTTAATACAGAGGAACTCTGGCGTTAAAAGTTTGCCCCACGGTGAAGAAGATTTGGTAATGGATGATGGTGATGGTAACACTGTGAATGTAATTTTAAAATGTTTGAATGTAAAAGAAGATATTTGCTCTCGGTATGGCTCCACATCAGAATAGTGACTTTGATGAAAAGCCGATTTCCGTTCTGCCTGATTTCAGCTAACAGCCGGAGGTGGATTCAGAATCAAGTCTTCTGCTATTCCCACCTCAACAGGGCAGACTTTCCAACACTAGTGACTCTTCATGAGTTTGTGAGCTAAAAAAGAATGGAATAATTCTCCTGTAAATGATGCTCAAGTAGCAAAGTTTTAAAGGTCGGTTATTAGCTTCAAGTGAGTTCTTTGAATGAGCTTAATTGAAAAACTCCGAGGGCTGTGTGAAAATGCTAGCCAGGACCACAATGTTGATGGATCCAGAACAAAACTTCACTTTTGGAAAAGAGAATCACGTGGTTCGATGACGATGATTTTATCATTTGAATCCTAATGAGGGTCTACGAAAATGAACAGACCAAACTCCGTGCACGCTTGTGAATCGATGTCATCACTATTTTAAAATACTCGATAGGGAAGCATTTGATTGGATTTGAAATCCACTTGTCAACTCACAAGACATTCCCACATCACATTCACCAATGAATAAAAAGATCTTTTTGAGATGTGAAGAATGTTTGCCTCACTTGAGATGGAGTAGAAGAAGGTCTGGATGAAAATTCCCACCTCCAGGAAAGCATAAAGCTGCTTCCACAAGAAGACAAAGGGCATGAGTTTCCGATGGTTGACATATCTGTTACCACACAGTGGGTGGCTTAAAACAACAGAAGTTTATTGTATTAGTCAGTCAAAGGGGTGCTGATGCAAAGTACCAGAACTCCGTTGGCTTTTATAAAGGGTATTTGTTTGGGGTAAAAGCTTACAGTTACAAGGTCCTAAAGAGTCCAGCTCAAGGTTACTATCTTACCAAACTCTCTTGCCACATGTTGAAACAAGATGGCGGGCAACGTCTGCGAGGGTTCAGCCTTCCTCTTCCTCTTCAGGCTCCGTGGTCCCAGCTTCTTCCAATCTCAGCTGTAGGCTGGCTTGGGGTTCGTCTCTCTCTTCCCAGGGCTTGTTTCTTTCCAGGCTCAGCTGCTCTGATCTCTTCAGAAAGTCAGCTGTAGACTATCAGACGAATGGCTCATCTCTCTTCCTGGGGCCCCTGCGATGTCTATGGAGCTGTCTCTCTTCCTCTGTATCTTCTCTGTGTATCTACTTCAGTATTCTTGATTGAGCTTCCATTTATATAGCCCACCAAGGGGGCAGGGACTCAACCCTGCACACCCTAATGACATGGTAGAATCAAAGCCCTAATCTTGATTTAATCAAGTAAACGTAGAGCCTTTGAATTTAAATCACAGGGTATCATGCCCAGAGGAACACACCAGTTTACAAACACAACCACAGAGTTTTTTTGGAATTCATCAATAATATCAAATGGCCACATTTATTCTTTCACAGTTCTGAGGCCAGAAGTGTCAAATCAAGGTGTGGACAGAGGTGTGCTCTGTCCAAAAGCTC
>JAQZBX010072687.1:0-15037 GCA_029593785.1 Cabassous unicinctus | reverse complement strand
CTGCTAATTTTACAGGTACAGAGACCTTTTTATAGAGCCAGACTCAAGAAGCAGCCATAGAAAATCATAAGAACAGATTTCAGCAGCTGAATATCACAAAGAAGACAAAGTTGGCAGTTTTAACCAAGCAATTTAGATGCCTACTAGAACAAACACACAAAAATCCTCAGAAAACACAAAAGAATTCAGAGTTGCCTGCAAGATATTACAACAGCTACTTTCAACCAAAAATTACTACACATTCAAAGAAATAGGGAAGTGTAACCCATATCCAGGAAAAAAGACAGTCAATAGAAACTGACTCTGAGTGGGCCCAGGTATTGGATTTAGCAGTGAAGGACTATGAAACAGCTTTACAAATGTTCTCAGTGAATTAAAAGTAAATAATTCATATTACTGAAGGAAAATATGTGATCAATGAATAAGTGGATAGGAATATCAACAGAGACATGTACACTATACAAAATAAAAGAAATTCCATAGTTGACAAGTGCAATAATTGTAATTTTAAAAATAGGCTCAACAACAGATTGGATGGAGATGGTAGATAAACTTGAATACAGAGCAAGAAAAATTCCACAACCAAAGAAGAGAGAAAAAATTCTGAATAAAAATAAACAAAACCCAAGAGTACTGTAGGACAATATGAAGCACTATGACATACATAAAATCAGAATCCCAGAAAGAGAAGAGAAAAAATGGCATAAAAATATTTGAAGAATTAATGACTAAAACTTTCCCAATTGGCTGGAAAATAGTCATTTGCAGATTCAAAAATTTCAACGAATTCCAAGCAAGATAAACAGAAAGAAAGTCACGGATAGATGCATCATAGTCAAACTGCCAAAAGTTAAAGTGAAAATCTTGAAAATGAAGAAAAATGACACACTGTGTCTGAGGGAACAATGATAAGATCAATGGATGATTTCTCACCATAAACTATGAAATTCTGACAATAATGGAATGGCATATTCAAAGTGACAGGGAAAAAACTAACACTAAGAATTCTATATCCAATTAATGTATCTGTCAAACATGAAAGTGAAATAGAATTAAGGCATTTTCAATAAACAAAAATTGAGAGAAACTGTTGCCAGTAGAACTGGACAAGAAATAGTAAATGAACTATTTAGTGTAAAGGGAAATAACACTAGATGGCAACTGGGACCTCTATGAAAAAATTAAAGGCACTGAAAATGGTAAATACATGAGTAAATATTTTAAAACTATATATATTTTTCTTTTCTTCTCTAAAGTCTTTAAAAGACATGAGTCTTTAAATAAAAATCATATCAGTGTATTGATGGGTTTATAACATAAACAGACATAATATATTTAAAAATAGCACTACAGTTGAGGAGTAAATAAAAATATACTGTTGTAAAGTTCCTTTAGTTTACCTGAAGTTACCCATTATTAACCTTAAGTAAATTGGGATAAGTTTAAGAAGCCTATTATAAGTTTAAGATGTCTATTATAATCAACTAAAATAAAATGATGCAAAAAGAGAGTTAGACAGCCAACAGAGAAATTAAAATGGGTGGCTATAAATATCTTACAAAAAAAACAAAAGGAGACAGGAAAGTGGAAGCAGAGGAACAAAAACAGATGAGACCAATAAAACAAATTACAAAGGGAAAACTAGGTACAACCGTGTCAATAACTAAATGCAAATAGACCAATTATCGGCTCAAAAGACAAAAACTGTCTTTGATTAAAATCTAAATTTCAATTATACACTCTCTATAAGATCATACTTTAAATATAAACACACAAATAGATTAAAAGTAAAGCTGAAAAACTTTATCACATGCAGACAGTAAGCATAAGAAGGGGGAAATGGCTTATATTAATATCAGACAAAATAAACTGCATGATAAAAGTACTAAAAGAAACAGTGAGAGATACTTCATAATGATAAAATGGTCAAAGCATCAAGTAGATACAATTATAAATATAGGTATGAATAATAATGAAGTTTCAAAATACACATGTAAAACCTGATTGCACTGAAGGGACAAAGATACGAATCCACAAACATAGATAAAGCTTTAATAGACTTCTCCTAATAACTCATAGAACAAAGAAAAAATCAGCAAGAATGTAGAGGGTCTGAATGACATTATCACACACTTTATCGTAACAGACATTTATAGAACACCACACCCAGTGCCAAATATACATTATTTTCAAGTCCACAGGGAGTATTCACCAAGACAGATCAGATGCTAAGCCATAAAACAAGTCTCAATAGTTTTCAAAATATGTAAATCTAACAGATTATATTCTGACTGCAACAGAAGTAAATTTAAATATCAATTAAAAAAATAAAACTCAGGAATCTCCCCAGATATCTATAAACTAAACAATTCACTTCTTAAAGAACCCACAGAAATCACAAAAGAAATTAGAAAATATTTTGAACTGAAATATAATGAAAATTGTTAAATTAGACTTCAATAAAACTAAAATCTTTTGCTCTTTGAAAAACAGTTAACAAGACAAAAATCTTTTCAAAACATATATCTGATAAGCAGTTAATATCCAGAATAGATAGAGAACTATAAAACTTCAGCAATAAGAAAACAAGCCACCCAATAAAAAATGGGCAAAATGATTTGAACAGACACTTGCCCAAAAAAGATATGCGATCATCAATTGGCACATGAAAAAATGCTCAACACTATTTGTTGTTAGGGAAATGCATATTAAAACACACTGAGATGACACTACAAACCTTAACACCCAAGAATGGTTAAAATTTAAAAGACTGACAATTCCATGTACTGGCAAGGATGTGGAGTAACTTGAACTCTCATACATGGCGTATAGCAATGTAAAATGGTATATACTCTGTTGGAAAAGTAGCTAAATCAGCTGCTTCAATACAGGGCAGGGCCTCAGAGGGGCTGGACTCAAGCTTAGGCTTAAGTTGAAGCCAAGGAGTATTGAGAAAACATCATGAGGAGCTTCTGGGAGTAAGAGCTCCAGAGGCAGGTGTGAGCACTGCAGGTAGAGGTCACCCATGAGCAGAGGTGCCAAGGCTACATTCAGGGCACCCCAAGCAGTGAGTGGAGCTGGGTGAAGACTGCCTGAGGGGAAAGCCAGGGCTGCAAACACTGCCTCAGCACCACATCAGCTCTGCCGAGTCTCCACTGAACGCTTCTAACAGTCCACTGGCAATGGAGAGCAAGAGGAAAGAAGGCCTTTTAACTATATTCCTGCATCCTGAGGGAAGGGAAAGACTATGGATTTCAGAGCCACGTGGGATTTGCTTTCTGGCTCCTTCCATGACCAGAAAAATGATCTTAATCCACACCCTCCCCTAGCTTTGATTTGCTACCTGTGAAATGGAGCCCACAGCATACTCTCACCTGGTCATTATGCCGATTAGTGAGAAGCTCTACATCACGTGTTGCTTGTCAAAATTTGATCTGCTTTCCCTAGGGTATTTGAAGATTTTCAGTGTTTCTAGACTCTTCCTCCACCTGCTTCAAGCAGAACTCTGGGATTTCTAAGTATGAAAAGCCCATTATCAGTTGGCTTTTGTCAGGGAAACAATTGGACACTGCTTAACACTCCCATTTTTCCATCTCCCAGTCAAAAATGTCTGACTTTTTTTTTTTTTTACAGCTTGGTTATTCCCATCATGCCTGTTCCCTCAATTGGACATATGTTTCTAGACACATTTTCTCATGACCATTCATTTTTCTCCCAGGGAACACTCAGCTGAATTGTCTCGGGCCTCCTCTCTCCACCCAGTGCTCAGCACAGTGGTCAGTGCCTAATTAAAGCAGCACTCTCAGGGCCCAGGACCTCCCAACAAGAGTTCTCAACCTGCATCTTGATGAGGATTTCTTAAAGGAGCTATACCCTTTTATATCTGAACATGTAAAAATGTGTTTGGCACCTTAAAAATAAATAGTAGTACACCACATGTTCATAACAGCATCACCCCCAATAGCCAAAATGTGGAAATCACTCAAGTGTCCACCAAGAGATGAAAGGATAAACAAAATGGGGTATATACATGCAATGGAATATTATTTGGCCACAGAAAGAAATGAAGTTCTGATACATGTGACAACATGGATGACCTTGAATACATCAAGCTAAATGAAAGAAGCCAGATGCCAGACACAAAAGGACAAATATTGTACAGCTCCACTTATGAAATAAGTAGAATGAGCAAGTCTATAGAGTCAGACAGTAGACTACAGGTTACCAGGGGCTGGGATGGGGGGAATGGCAGGTTATTGCTTTTTGGTGCAGGGTTTCTGCTTGGGGTAATGGAAAGTTTTGGTCATGGATGGGGGTGTTGGTAGCACAGCACTGTGAATGTCATTAGCAGCCCTGCATTTTACACAATACAGTGGTGTAAACGGGCTATTTTGAGTCGTATATATACATATTTATGCTACCACCAAAAGTATTAATAAATAAATGAATAAATAAATGATAACAGGTGAACTCAGCAGGGAGGATCAACATGATGGAGTTGTAGGGGATGGTGACTTGGGTGCCTGTCCTTGCCAGCCCTAATGGGCCCCTCTCCTGCCCCAGCACACTGGACAGCAGCAGGCAGCAATTGCACATGAGCCTTTTGAAGGTCACCGTTCTGCAGTGCATGGTGCTCATTCTAATCTACATGTAGCAGCACCACTGAATGTGTGGCACACTGTAAATCCACCCAGTGAAGCAAATTTAGACTGGCGTAAGGACCTCATAACCTCGAGGAGGAGAGAGTACCGGTGACATGAATCAGAACAAAATCAAATCCAACCCGGGTTGTGGGCTGCAGGGAGCAGAGGGGAAGAGATAAGTCACTCTGGTTGGCAGATGGGGATGGAAGGTTCCCCAAATGCACCTGAGGAATGCATCAGACGGCACCAAGGGGAGAAGGGCACAGCTGGCAGTGGAGACAGGAGGATGCTGGGTGTGCCTGGATGAGGGTGGGGAGCTACAAGTGGAGGAGGCCCACTGGGGAGTCTTCAGGGGCCTCCCTGTAGCCCATGGGCAGCCACTGAACATTTTGGAGGAGAAAAGCACCATGATCTGATTGTTGCTTCAAAGCAATCCTATCAGCAATCACAAAGGCATGTGCTGAGCACTGCCAAGTGCAGCATCTCATTTAATGGTTACCACACTGAGTCTGTTTTTCAGGTGAGACTCAGAGGGGTTGAAAAACCTGCTCATGGTCCTGTACTTATAAACAGCATTGCTGGGATTTGGTGGGTACCCAGGCCTCCCGGGTCCAAAAACCCCTGATCTGACACTCTACTTGAGGGGAAGAATGGACAGAGACGGGAAGGCAGAGGCAGGGGCAGTCCCAGGCAGAGGCCATCAGGGTAGGAAAGAGGGAGATGAAACAAGAGTTGTGAGGGGACAGACAAGCCAAGGAACTGTGACAGGAAAGGAGAGGCCAGCAAGGGAGGGTGTGAACAGAAGTGATGCCTCTGGACTTTTTCACCCTGCAGGGGAGTAGGGGAAGCCTGCCATTTACTCAGCAGACATTGACTAAGTCTCAGGTGCTGTACGTGGCACCAGGGATTCCAGAACAGAAAACACAGTCCATTGGGATGATGGCAAGCTGCACACCATGACACATGTCCAAACACATAAGAGCCATGAGGAGCCCACCCAGGGCAGGCTGGGAATGCTGAGTGCAGAGTTTAAAGGCTGGGCTGGGCCAGAAAGCTGGTGGCTGGCCAGATAAATGGGGTCGAGACCTCAGAGGCCAGGTTGAGTGATCTAGGCTTCAAAAGAAGTCACCAGAAGAGTCTAAGTGAGTGACTGACTTGATCAAAGTTGGGTTTTAGAAAGACAACAGTTGGTTATGTTTTGGATGGGAGGAGTAATTCTTTTTGAATTTTTTAAATGGGTGGGGGTATTTTAAAAGAGGGACCATACTGACTGAGGGTGGAAAATGGATTAGGATGGGGGTAAGGCTAGAGGCGGTGAGGATGATAGAGGCTGGGATGATCCGGCCAAGAAGCCAGGATGAGGGAAACTGCAGAGGTCAAGGTGGTGGGAAGGGAGAGTCACAGGCATTTGGAAAGATTGACTGGGAATAAGCCTTGTTCAAGGTAGGATGGAGAGGGGAGGCAGTGATGACCACCGTCTCTCAAGGTGGGGCAGAAGTGACTTTAAGGGGAGAAAATGAGGAAGAGGAGGAGGCTCCAGGGTTTCAGGATGTGAAATGCCTGCTATGGACAGCAAGGGAAAGATAGCCTGTGGACAGCTGGATCTACAGAGAGCAAAGGTACATGCCCCCAACAATCAAGGAAACCAGGGAAGGCAAGAGTTCCCCACATCGTACCTCCCCAAACTAACTGCAATTTTTTCATGTACTGGCCTGTGGTGTAAGCTTTTTCAGTCACAGCAGAAGAGGCTGCAAGTCCCTTCACCACCCCCAGACTTGCTTCTCCAGGATGGCTCCCCTGGAGACCACACTGCGATGCCCTGTTACAAACCTAAGCAATATGTAGCTCCACAAAAAAAAGAGCAGGGTTAAACCAAAGTGACTGGCCGTCTTCCCAAAAGCAAAATACACATAGGAAAAAAAAAGCTGAAAAATTCTGGCAGAGATTGGCACATAAGTACATTCCAAGGAATTGCATGACTTTTATGCAACATCTACTGAGCTGGTCAATAATTTAAGGGGAGGGGAAAAAATAAGCTTGTTGACATAGCAATTGTCACATTGCATTACATAGGCTACCATTTCCATACAGATGTTTTCCTTAAAGGAAAACACTTTCCCAGATGCCCAGTGAACTGGGGTGCTTCTCTGCCATGGAGCTGGAAACCTCTCATTTCTAGGATATTTTCATCAGCCTCCTTGTGCATCTCAGGCCTTTTCTGCCTTAAGTAATTGTGTTTGTTTTCATGAGTCTAGGTTTTAATTCAAGGAAGAAAAGGGTGAGCTAGGGTTCTTGGATCCTGAGGGACAGCTGGGCTACAAGGTAAGTTGGGGACAATAAAACCCACATCAGGTGATAAAAAAGTTTTCATAATGGATGGTGGTGATGGCAGCACAACACTGTGAATGTAATTAATTCCACTGAACTGCATATTTAAAAATGGTTAAAATGGCAAATTTCATATTATACTTATATGTTACCAAAATCAATTTTTTAAAGTACCCCAAAATTATTCATCTTAAAAATGGCATCTTAAAACATCAGGCTGGACCAAGGTGACCTCAGCAAGTTTCTCAGGGTCAGGGGTGGGGGGAACAAAGAGGAACCCAGACAGTCCAACTTCCAGTGGTGTAACATTGTGTCTCAAAGAATCCCCCATCCCCTCCAAACAATGGCTCCATCCAGGATACTTGGAATATTTTCCTTGGAGCTTCCCCATTTTCCAAATAGCATTACTTCTTTGGTAAAAATAATATGCCTTTTTTGTGGGATGCAGCTTTCCCCTCTGTTTAAATCCAATACACAGTAAGTCCCATAATTCAACAGGAAATGAAGAAGGAAATCCCTAACAAAAGCCAACACATGTTCCCAAAACACATTCCTGTCACTGTGAATAGTTCTTTAATCTGCATTCCTCATGGCCCAAGGAAAACAAAACTCTCTCCTTTTCTAGCATGTAGCTCCTTTAGGCGTCCACAGCCCACGAAGACCACCAAATATGCTCAGAGAAATGAGTATTTAAAGGAAGGCTGCATTTCTGGCCACAGATCTTTACCCCCTAACTGTAAAACTTAAGTGGAGCTCCACCAAGGCTGAATGTGGGAGGATTTGATCTACCCTCCTCTGAAAGTAACCTTTGTGTTATCCAGAAAAAAAGCACAGGTGTGAACATGAAGCTAACGTGCTGACAGAATCATGGGAGTCAGGTTTGCATGTTCCTCAAAGTGGGCTTAAGAGAACCTCCACCTGGGCCCTAAGTCTGTGGGGTCACTTCTGCTTGTGCTAAAAACTCAGACTTTACTAGGTCAGCAAGCCTGCCTCCACCCCCACTATTTGTTGTAACTGGATAAACATCCACCACCCATTTCACAGAGTCAAGTTGACAGGTTCACCCTGCTAATCACAGATGGAGCAGCCATGCCTCTCCCTCCAACGACCCCCAGTGGAGATGCAGAAGCAGTCATAGCTGAGTGCCTTCCTAGAGTCAGAAATGCTCAGCATACCCCTCCTTCTGGCTTTCGGCCCGACCCCTCCCTGAAATCTGGTGGCTGGGGTGTCCCTGCACAAAAGTGAGTAGAGCCACAGAAGGGCCTCAAAGTTCTCTGAGCCCCTCAGGCTGCACCTCACTCTCTACCCTCCCAGACCTCCTGACCCACCCACCTGTCCCTACACAGCCTAGAGAAGGTCTGGCCAGTTCAGGGTCTGTGTTGCAATCCCCAACCAGCCCATGACAGTCCCACACAAGGCCTGGATCCAGGGCAGCTCTGGTTTCATCTGAGTGTTTGTCTTGGCTCTCGCTGTCATCTCAGGTCTATCATGGGCAAGCTTTTCCAGGAAAAAAAATCATTCTTTTTTGATCACCTGCTCATTTTCCACAGGGTGCACATAATATGCAATCACCAAAAACCATAAATAAATTAACAGTAATTTGAAGGGCGAGTGTTATACTTGGTCAGAAAATGCCCTGGGAGTGGCTCAGGGGATAAATGTTCTAATCAGGGCAGTCAACATCTGGTAACAACAGCAACAAGTATGTCTCTAGGCTTCCTTCTCCACAAGGATTGTGTTTCTCTCCTTAGCCTCACTAAATCCCCCTCCAACCTTCTGTCTCCCCTGTGCAGGGAGCTAGCACCTACTGGGGTGCTGAGCACTCCTGGGCACATCTGAGGGACATGAGCCCCCTACCACCCTTGAAGAGTATAAAATCTGCCACAGGAAATGATCCAGAGGGATTACTAGCAACAGATGAATAGTTCAAAGTGGTATGTCCCATACTAAAGACCCACCTAGAAAACAAGCCGCAACCTAGGCTGATGGTTCCAGTCCAGAAGCTTCTTTCAACTGCCAAATCTTATTCTCCCAGCCTTTGCTGTCCCACAGACCTCAAAGACACAGGCTCAGGTCACTTTCAACCCATTCACTTTCTCCTAAATTACTCAGTATTGTTAGTAGCATCACCAAGCCAAGTGGAAATCAGGACGCCTTCCCAGCTCTCTTTCACCTTCACATCCAACAGGCAGTCCTGGCTTTTCCACTATTTCTCCAACCTGGGCTCCCCCTCCTAGGCAGGCCCTCAGCATCTCTTCCCTGGTTGCTTATAGCCTCCTGGGGGTTCGCATGCTTGTCCCTTCTTCCATCCATCCTTCATCCCCATCATGCAGAGGGCATCTGCTGAGGGCAGACCCTCCAGGAACAGGATTGCTGCCTGCACATATTGCTAGGCGTCTTTCAGGAGGTACGTGCCCTTGTAGCTCCCCTTCAGCAGCACCTCCCATGCTGGTGAGGGCCCAGACTTTGTGAAAGGAAACTTCAAAACATTCAAAGGAGGAACTGCTGGGACTCAGAGCCAGACCTCATGAGGTGGGAGTGCCTAAGACGCAAGGGAGACTCTGCTTTCTGGAAGCCCCTGTGTCCCTGTAGGAATGAGCCTGGATGCCATGGGGGAGGGCCAGGGGTCCCAGGAAGTGGGCATTGGAGAACTTCTCAGGTCTCCTCACATCCATATTTTGGCCAGACTGCCACTTCCCTGCCAAGAACCAGGGCTGGGTGTCCTCCATCCCCAGCAATACCAAAGAGTCCCCCTATTCTGGAAACTTCTTTAGCACTGTGGCATTTGACTTGTGTACAATTTGCTGTTTTAAATCAGCCTGAGACTCTGGGGCAGACTCTGCCCAGCACTTTGATCATCTGACCATAAGCAAAGTATTAAACTAGTGTTTGTTAGAAAGCTGAAAAAAATATGAAAGGGAGTTACCAAGTCTCCTGACAAGGACAAAGAGAGAGTCTAGAAAAACTGCACCTGCCTCCCAGAGGCTGGCAGAGAGGGCTTCCATCCTCAGAAAGGATGTTAAAAGGACAAGTGCAAAGGATGGAAGGAGCCCCCCACCCCACAGGACCAAAGACAGATCCAGAGACAGGTACAGTCCTCCAAGAACAAGGTTGGGAAGGCCACAGGCCTGGGCTGGGAAAATGCTCAAGAAAACAGGGAGAGCTGCAGGAAGGCTGGCTGGGGGTGAGTGGGAGGTATTCTGAGGAAGAAATTTACCTTGGCTAGGTGCTCCAAAGGTCACAGGTGAGTATCTTCACTGGGAAGGCAAATGATCTCCAAATTAGGAGAGGCTTGTAGCTCAAAGTAAATGGAAAGACAATAAGAGTGCATTTAATACTTCTAAAGAAGCTCAAGTCTCTAGACCCAATTAATTTATATCTCAGGGCCAGAAAGTTCTGTGAATATGATCCTGAAGCTGTAACCCTTCATCTCTGAAGAGCACGTGATGCAAGGAATGGGCCAAAAAGACTGAATGGGAGCCCATGCTGTTCCAGTTTGTGAGAGGGAAATGCAGATTTTGGAACCAATGCATGGTTCATTTAACAGCCCTTCTTAGCAAAGGTCTAGACTGAATTATGGATTTGCAAATAGTGATAAGGAACCAGTATCTAGAATATATAAAGAATGATTACAACTCAATAATAATAAGACAAACAGCCCAAGTTTAAAATGGGCAAAGTATCTGAGTAGATAATTCCCCAAAGAAGATACACAAATGACCAATAAACACATGAAAAGATGCTCAACATCATTAGTCATCAAGGAAATGCACATCCAAGCCACAAAGAGACACTACTGCACACCCACTAGGATGGCAATAATAAAAAGACATACAATAACAGGTGTTGATGAGGATGTAGAGTAATTGGAATGCTCATGCACTGCTGGTGGGAATGTAAAATTATACAGCCACTTTGGAAAACAGTCTGGCAGTTCTGCAAATAGGTAAACACAGAGTTACAATCTGTGACAGTTTGAAGTTCTTTTCTAAATCCCAAACAGAAAAAGATTATGTTTTTTAACTAATCCATTCCTGTGGGTGTAGTGCCTTTTGACTGGACTATGTCAGTGAGGCATAAGCCAGCTTGGGTCTCCACCCTCTTGATGGGTCTGATATAAATGGAGATAAAGAGAAAGACACACACAGAGAGAAAGGAAGATGTCATATTTTATCCTGCCAAGTGAGAGACAGATTTGCAGGAAAACATAGAAGCCCTGAGAGGCTGAGAAGGTCCCAGAGTCTGGAACCAACAGAGCACAGAGGCATGGAAAGAGGTGCCTGAGGGGCTGGGCCCACAGGGCAGCTCAAGGCTAAGGAGAAGATCCCTGCCATATGCCTGATTGCCACATGGCAGGACACCAGGGTCAACAGTAGCTGACCTTGGTGAGAAAGCATCTCTGATGTTGCCTTAATTTGGACATTTCATGGCCTTGGAACTATAAGCTTTTACCACAAATATATGCCCTTTATAAAAGCCAACCTATTTCTGGTACTTTGCATAGGCAGGCCTGTGGCAAACTAAGACACCATCTGCCCCAGCAATTCCACTCCTAGGAAGACACACATGAGAACTGAAAATATGTTCGCACAAAAACTTGTACACAAGTGTTCATAGCAGCATTACTCATCATAGCCAGAAAGTATAAACAACCCAGCTAGCAATCAACAGATGAACAGATAAACAAAATGTGGTATATCCACAAAATGGAATATTATTCACCTTAAAAAGGAACAAAGATCTGATACATGCTTTATGACATGGATGAACCTTTGAAAACATTATGGTAAGTGAAAGAAGCCAGTCTTAACGACCACATTATATGATTCCATTTGTTTGAAATGTCCAGAATAAGCAAATCCATAAAGACAGAAAATAGATTAATAATTGCCTAGGGCTGGGGAAGATGGGGGGAGGGGTAGGAGGGTAATAGAAAGAGATGCAGGGATTCTTTAGGGGGTAATGAAAATGTCCTAAAATTGATTGTGGCAATGGATGCACAACTCCATAAATATAATGAAAGCCATTGACCTGTACACTGTACATGGGTGAACTGTTGGTTATGTGAATTATATTATAGCTCAGTAAATAAAAGTAAAGTGGGGGGGGATGTGGCTCAAATGGTTGGGCATCCGTCTCCCATATGGAGGGACCTGGGTTTGATCCCCAGGACCTCCTGATAAAAATAAAGAAAAATATAGAAGGTGCATGGGCCACCAGGTCCTGCAAGTGGGTGCACTGCCAGGCCCCATGTGTGGGTGCACAATCAGGCCCCATAAGCAGGTGAGACCCCAAGGCCCTGCATGTGGGTGCATCATCAGGCTCCTTGAGTGGTTGCACCACTAGGCAACGTGCACAGGTGTGCCGCCAGGCCCCACAAGTGGGTGTGCTGTCAGGCCCTGCAAGCGGGTGCACTGCCAGGCCTGGTGGGTGGGTGTGCCACCGGGCCCTATGAGCTGGTGTGCCGTCAGGCCCCATGCACAGGTACGCCTTCAGGCCCTGCAAGCAGGTGAGTGCCCCAGGCCCCATGCAGGGGTGCACTGCCAGGCCCCACCAAGCCATGCAGCAAGATGATGATGTAACAGGAGAGTGACACAAGGGAGAGCCAAGATGAGCCATGCCATAAAACGAGGGACTAAGGTGGTGCAGGCAGTAGGATGCCTCTCTCCCACATTGGAGTTTCCCAGGATTGAATCCTGGTGAAGACAGGAGGAGAAAGATGAGAAGAGAGGGCAGGAAACAGACACAGAGAATTGCCCAGTGAATGGACACAAAAAACAGCAAAAATGGGGGGAGGGGGTAAAAATGGATAAAGAGTAAATAAATAAATCTTTAAAAAAATAAAAGTAAAGTACTTCCCTTGGGTTCAAAACATCAACTACACAGATTTAGGAAGATAGAGCCATGTTTTAACACCAAGTTTGTGTGAAAAGCCTGGGGGCTGAACATGCATGGTATCCCTGGGAGGTGAGTCAACTTTGGGTTGGTTCTATCAAAATGCCAAGGTAAACTGAGGCTGGTTTTGTGGAAGCAAAATGTCCATCCCAGAAGGATGATGAATGCTCTCACCATCTACTCCACTAAATTTCACTAATCACTTCTCAGACTGTAAGTCTCTGACTCAACAGTCTGGGGTGGGGCCCTGGATCTTGCATTTCTAAAATGCTCCCTGGTGACACCATGCTGCTGGGCTACGGCCACACCTCTGAGTAGCAAGGCAGGAAAATGAAGCTCAGGGCGGTTAAATAACTAACCCAGGCCACCCACTCATGAGGGGCAGAGTCAGGATTTGACCTCAGGTCTGATTGACTCCAAAACTCAGGTTCTTCCCATTACACCACCCATGACACCAGTTCAAGAAACCATCTTCTAGAGTTGAAAGAAGGATCCAGGATGGAAGCCACATCACAGGAGAAGTGGCTGGAGAAGGACAGATGAGTCATCTCAAAAAAAGACTCAGAAGATGTGGCAGCCACCCCTAAACCTGTGAAAAACTATTCCTCAGAGGAGCCAAGCCCTTCTACCTGGATGGCCCCAGTGGGGGGGCTCTAGGCAAAAGAATAGACCTAGGAGCACATCAGTGTCGGCTCCTTACAAGGATGGTTCTAACAATCAGAGCCATCCCAGAATAGAGCAAGCTGTTCCAGAATGTAAAGGCACAACACAGAGGCCACTGAGTACCATACACCGCTTTCACGATTTCAACATTCCTGTGTTCTACATGTCCTACTAGTCAATCTTACTACCCTACCACAAATGAGGCATCCTTTGCTAAAATTATAAAAATTAATTTTACAAATACAAAGCATCATGAAATTCTAGCCAAAGGCTCTCAGCTGGGGGACCTACTCTTTTTTTTTTTTTCTGTTAAAAAGGGAGAAAACAGGTATTAGAAACATTAGCAAGAAACTGAAAGTTTTCCTTTGATATATTTAGGATTGAAATAAAATTCAAAAGCTCATCCTTTTCTCCTTCTGAAATTCTGGCACATCACCTAAAGTCATCCTGGAAAACGCTGGACCTAATGACTGAAACACCCTTTCAACCATTGGCTTCTAGACCCTACATCCCTTCTCTAAAGCTCAATAGCTCTGTTTTCCTCTAGCATTGCCCAAATGGTATCAAGCCCCTCTCATCCTCCCCATTACCCTCCATGGAAAAGCTCCAGTTTGCTTCAGACATGGCCTGAGCAGTACACCAAAGACAGCCCAGCTAGAATTGAGCTGAAAGGTTATCCTTCCATTAATGCAGCCCCAAGTTACCTCTGCTTCCTGGCTGGTGCTCATGATGCTTACTGCTGAGAGTCACTGGCTCTTTTTACCTACACTGGTATAAAGTCACATCTTCCCTTGGCCCCAACTTATCAGTGAGTGCTTTCAGATGGACTATGTGGCAGTTACCCAATGAGGCAGGTTCTGGACAAGTATAAGGAAAAACTTTCTTACAATTAGGAATAGTTTAAAAACAGACTAGATATGACCTAGAATTCTACTGCTAGGTGTACACCCAATTTCACTTATATACTCTCTCTCTCTCTATATATATATATATACTCAATATATACCCAATATATACCCAAAAGAATTGAAAGCAGGGATTTGAACAGATTCCTTACACCCATGTTCATAGCAGCATTATTCACAACAGACACAAGGTGGAAGACAAACCAAATGCCCATCAACAGATGAATATATAAATGAGTTATATCCATACAAGGGAATATTATTCCCCTGTAAAAACAAATGAGGTTCTGATACACACTCTAATGTGAATGAACCTTAAAAAAAGTTACGTTCAGTAAAATAAGCTAGACACAAAAAGACAAATACTACATGATTCCACTTATATGAAATATCTAGAATAAGTAAATTCAGAGAGACAAAGAGTAGATGAGAGGTTACAAGGGTCTGGGGAGAGTGGGTAATGGGTAAGTTATTGCTTAGTGGGTACAGAGTTTGTGTTTTGGGTAATGAAAAGGGAGTTTTGTGTGTGTGTGTGTGTTTTTTTTTTATTTTATTTTATTTTTTTTATTTGTAAAATGATATATAAATACATATGCATATATG
>JAQZBX010072686.1:0-15032 GCA_029593785.1 Cabassous unicinctus | reverse complement strand
GGGGGCAGCTGAGCGGAGGCTGGCTGGGTGCCACGGCACGGGGCAGTGAGGAGAACAAGGAGAAGCTCCCGACTGGGCACCGCCCAGGCGCCGAGCCGCAGCTGCAGCACCCTGCGTGCCGGCAGGAAAGGGAGACAAACAGTGACACACACACCCACGGGGGCGTCTTTGCACCAAAAGGCAACAGGAAGAGAAAGAAGCAAAGGGAAGTGCTTCCCCACGCAGGGCGGGGCCGGGGGGCTGCTGAGCCCTGCGGGGGGCTGGCTTCTGAGCCACATCAACGACGTCCCTCTCCAGAGCACCTAAGGGACAAGCCAGCCCTGGGTGTGGCTGCAGCACCCGTCAGCGTGGAGGCATCCGAGCGGGGAAGGAGGGAGACACACGCGCGTTCAAGACACGTGTGGACATTTTTTGTGGTTCTTTCTGTCCTCAGGACACGTCAAGTGATTTGTCTGTGTGTGGTTGTCATCAACGTGACATACTGTGAGGTTCGTTTTACTTTTGGTTTTTAAGAATTGCTTGTGTTTTCCATTTTGATATAATCTTATGTCCATGAAAAACATTTACACAGTTTCAAAGTCAGATATACAAAATTCGATAAAATCCAAGCTAGCCAGCACTGTCCCCTTCCTCCTCTTATTTTAGGATTCATCCCTCGCTGTGCTTTTTTAAAAGCGACTATTCTTAACCGTGGAATCTGGGACCAAATGGAACCGCCTGGCAATCGAGGCAACCATTCCCTCAGTGGGTTGCATGCTGCCAAGGACACGGTCGATAACGTGGAAATGCTTTCGCTAGAACGCCATGTGGAAAGAGAACACGGAAGTGGCTCTACTCCTTGTCCACAACTCTGCAAAACCAAAGCTAAGCAAGGCGGGGCAAATACTCTAAAAGGCTGACAGCAGCTGCGCCGAGGCGGTGCAACCCCTGGCTTTCTCTCCCCTCCCCTCTGCAATGTGATCTCGTTATTGTCTTGAGGAAAAATACTGACCAAAAAAAGAACCCACGGCACTTGAGCCGTTGCACGTTCCAGCTTCTTTAGCTGGGACCGTCCCCAAAGTCCCCTGGGATCCAGGCGGCACGAGGGGAGAAATCAGGGGAAGCAGCAATGGGCAAAGAGAACGACCTGTAACGGCAGGGCCCAGCGCCCGCAAACCCAGACGCAAGTCCTCAGCACCCCCGAGCGGCGCCAGGCAGCCACACTAGCTGGGCCCACGAGACACAAGCCTGTGCCTCTGGAGCTGGTATCGGCTTCCAGAACGCTGCTCTGGCTTAACGACAGCCTGTGCCCGGAGAGGGAAGCAGAGCCCTGAGTCTGCTCAGGAAAGGGCCCTGGGCAGTCGGGAGTGAGCTCGGAGGGAGAAGCCAGCGCCTGGGCACATGCCCGCCCTGATGGGTGCGCACTGCGACAGCCGTCCTGATGCCGAGGGCTGAGGCCGCGTCGCAAACAAGCTCAGAGGCAGACGCTGGGGCTCTGCTCCCTCTAGGCTCCTTCCAACCTCCCAGAAGCCTACAGGGCGGGGCGCGGCGCTCACCGGGAAGGACTTGATGGACCACACGATCTCGCTGTTCTCTGGGACCCACTTGACACTGCCCACGGTGGTCTTGAACTTGGGCGAGTCGGCGTCGTTGGGCACAGGGATGTGGATCTCCACATTGTTGGCCGTTGACCGCCGCTTGAACTGGCTCTTGGCCTGGGGGCGAGGTGAGACGGCCCGGCCGCGGGGGCTCACCCCAAGACTCCCAGCGCCTCAGCTCGGAAGTGCCACCTCTGCCCCCTGCCCAGCGAGGCCTCGAGGCCCCATCACCCCCAGCCCAGCGCCGACCTGCGAAGACGTCTGTGCCCCGTGGACGGGGAGCCTTGCTGGGCACCTGGCCCCAGAACCACGGGCTTGGTGGGTGGCCCCCCGCCCTTGCCGGCACGCACGCACCTTGATCATGTACTCGATGCGGCTGTGGGAATGCTTTTCAATCACGGACTCGATCCAGATCAGAGGCTTCACCTGTGGGGAGCGTGAAGGCCGCACTCACACAGCCCCGTCCATGGGGCCTCCGCAAACACGTGGGGAACCGGGGCCGCTCTGGGGAGGCGCCCAGGACAGGGTGGTGTGGCCTGTGTGCTCGGCCTCCTGGGCGCATGTTCCCCACCCCCTGGCTCCCGGCGCCCTCGGCCGACTCACGTGGGTGTTGAGGCGGTAGGACATGAGCTCAAACTCGCCATCAGGCGGGATGAAGGAGATGGTACGGTCGTTCTCGAAGCGCGAGAGCCGCACACACTGGTGGAACTTCACGTCCTCCAGCTCCACGGACTTGCTTTTGCCACCTGGGCCAGGGGCGGGGAGGGCGGTTAGCGCAGGGAAGCTGCCGGGCCTCCCTCCACCCCTACAGAGCAGACCCCTGAGCGTGCATTCCGAGGGGCGACCCCTTCGCGGGCAGGGCTGACAGGGCTGCTGTGCCTGGGCCTGGGCAGCTGCTCAGGACACGTTTGCTGGGACTGAGAGAACTGGCTGGGGGTGTGGGGATGGCCCAGAGCACCCCAAGGGCCTCAGCTTAGCCACCCCTCCACGTGGGGTGCTGTGAGGAGCCGCCAGGCCTGTGCTGGAGGAGCTGTGCTGGCAAAATGCAGACCCCAGGACCAGAGAGGAGGGGTGAGCCCCAGGCCCGAGCCTGCCCTGCCCTGCCCCGAATGGGCTGACACCCCGGCCAGAGGAGAGCTGGCAGCGCGGCCTGTGGCCTCCAGACACTCTGGCCACAGCCTGCAGGAGCGGGAGGGACGTGGGGACTGGGCCCAGCCGCCGCCCAGGCTCCAGGGCCGCCACCGAAATGCACGCCTGCCCCAGCTGGCGGCACGCCAGTGGACTTGCTCCCCGCGTTCCCGCGCCTTCTGCATCTGGTGCTACTTTCCACACTCGCCCTCTGTGCTGCTTCTGGTCTTTCGAACGACGTGAACATGTTTCCACACCATGTGCCTGGACTCGGCTCATCCCTCCACGCTGGCGGCCCCCCGTGAGCCTGGCGGCACCTCCAAGAGCCCGGCGCCCCTGTGCCCCACCCCAGCACTCACGGCCCGTGTTGTCGAAGAGCACTTTGTCATTGAGGCCCAGGCGCAGCTCGGGCATGCCCGAGAGGAAGACCCGCATCTTGATGGAGCCCACGATCTCGCTGCGCAGGACGTTGCCATTGGCGCTCACCTGGGGGAGGGTGGGCATCAGGGGCCACGCGCTAGCTGCTGCCCACGCCTGGGCCTCATCGTCCCCACCCCTCCCACCCACCTCCACCCCAGTGAGCTGAGCTGCCTGCGCGCCCCAGCGGCCGGGCCCCAGGCCCCCCACCCTCCCTCACGGCCCCAGCCACCCCTGGGCCCGACGGCGCCAGGCGTGGAACCCCGTCCGATGGCCCAGTGCAGCCACGCCTTCTGGGCCGCCCTCCTTGATAGCCCCGGCGACCTGGTCCTCGTCTCTGGTCTCCACTGGCGCTGACCCCTCCGTGCTTTACCCCAAAACCCACTGACGCAGCAGGACCGGGATCCTAAGCGGAAACGAGCACCACGGGGCAGCGCTCTGGGCCTCACGACAACCCTCGAGGCCGGGACCACAACTGAGCGGCCCTGCCGCCCGCTGTCAGACTGGGGGCCTGGGTGGGATGACCGCGGCACCGGGGACAGGCACACGCAGCACCGTCAGAGGGGACTGCAGGGGCGCAAGCCGAGGCCTGCTGGCTGAGCGAGCGCCATGCAGCGCCACGGGGGCAGGCCGCAGCCCTTCACCGTTTGCTGCCCCTGGGGAAGCGGGGAGACAAGTAGGGGGGCCTCCCCTCCCCTCTCCCCCCACTACCCCCCCCCGCCCAGTGGTGCTGCCTCAACCCCCAGGCGGCTCGCTGGCCCGGCTGTGCTGCCTACAGCGGCGTCCTCCGCCTCCTCCCCAGTCTCTCCCGGGCCCTCTGTCTGCCTAGAATGCGGCTACACAGTGGCAGGGCCGTGCTGGAGGGCCTCACTGCTGCTCAGGGTGTGTGTGGAGACCTGGGGGCTCCGGGGGTGCAGACAGTGGCACCTAGCGCTCAGCCCCATTCCCCATCTCTGGGGGTCCCCACCAGGGGAGCTGGGGTGCACCTGGCAGCCTCCCTGTAGCTGACCACGTGAGGACAGGAAGCTGGGAAGGAAGGCCCAGGAGGCCAGTCTTGGTCCTACGGGTGCCAATCCAGCAGCCCTGGCCTCGGCCCAGAGCCGGTGCCTTCCCCAGATCGAGCGTGGAGAGCTGCTTGCCCGGACTTGGCGGGAGAAGTGCCTGCTGCCAGGACCTGGGCTCCAGGAGGCTGGGGGCCCTGCCGGTGTGGACTTGGGGGGCGGCGTCGGGGCGCACCGGGTTGCCGCTCTCGGCGCTTTCCCCTCAGCACACCCTCGATCGATCAATTATCGTGACAAGGGCCCCGGGACAGGAGGGTCTCTTTGGAAAGCAGCTCCATGTCTAGACCCCAAACCACAGGACATGGGCAACCGCAACGTGAAAAACACAGGCACAGCCGCCTTCTCTCCTGCCGCGGAGGACAACTAGAGAACCTGGGCAGGTGCGCGGATGGGGCGGCGCAGGGGGCATGGGGAAGAGGCTGACTTGGCAGCCTCCCTCCACCTGGGCCCAAACAGCAGAGTGGGGTAATGCAAGTGGAGCTCCCGGGAGCCGTGAAGTAGCAGCGAGGTTTGGAGCGGGAGGGGCTCGGAAAGCAGCCCGTGGAGCTGTCATCAGCTCCAGGGCACAGTGGCTGCTGCTCGGGAGCACAGCAAAGCCTGAGACCGGCCGACCGTGCAGCCGGACAAACGGCAAAACAGACACGGGCTGAAGGCCGAACTCGGACTCACAGCCCAGATGGCTGACTGGAACTTGAACCCAGGTAGTTCAGCTGCCCACCGAGACAAAAGCCCCAACATTTCCCACCTAATTTAAACGAGGCCTAGACTCTTACAACGGAATATTCAAAAAGCCCAAGACACAATTCAGAATTACTCGGGACATGAAAACCTTGAAATTTCAAGTCTCATGGGAAAACAACATCAACTGCCGCCAATCCTGAAACGACAGAGATGTTGGAATTATCTGACAGGCTTCCCACAGCTGTCATGAAAACTGCAAGCACTCTCTTAACAAATGCTGAACTAGAAAGTCTCAGCAAAGAAATACAAGATGTAAAGAAGGACCCAATGGGAATTTAAAACTGAAAAATATAATAACCAAAATAAAAAAACTCACTGGACAGGCTCAATAGCAGAGAAGGAGTAAGTGTACCTGAAGACATTTAAAAAAAAATTAAACCATCTGAATGAGAGAGAAGAGAGACTAAAAACAACGAATAGGGAGCCTTAAGGACTGACGAGACAGTAACAAAAAGTCTAACATTCACGTCACTGGAGCCCAAAAGGAAAAGACAAAGTACACAGCTGGAAAAATAGCTGAAGAGAGAAGGGCTGAAAACTTCCAAGTTTGGGGAAAGACAAAAACCCACAGATTCAAGAAGCTGAACAAATCCCAAACAGTGTAACCCTGAAGAAATCCCTACCGAGACACAGCCTAACTGCTGAAAGCAAAGGCAAAGAAAAACTCCTTGAAGGCTGCCGGAGCCAGCAGGACACCCCTGGAGAGGGGCCAGCGCGGGACGGATCCCGCACCAGGAGCCACACGGGCCGGAAGGAAGCAGCCCAGGCTTTCAAGAGCTGAAAGGAAACCGCCAACCCAGAAGTCTACACCCAGAGAGAGGAGGGTGAGAAAAAGACATTCTCAGAGGAAGGCGCCCCAGGAGACCCTGTGGCCAGCCAGCAGCCCTGCTCTGAAAGACCTGCCCGAAGAAGCCTTTAAACAGAAGGTTCTAGAGGAACCAGGAACACCGAGGAGGAGGAAGAGCAGGAGAAAGGCTGACTCCCTGGGCAAAAGCAACGGACTATTCTCTCCCTTCAGTTCTTTAAAATACGTTTGACAATTGAAAGCAAAACATTTAACACTGCCTGTTGGGGTTTCCCATACACACAGACCCGATTCTAGAACAGTATAGCACTGGGGGCAGTAAGTCTCGTCTACGTCCCAGTGAAGTGGAGGATGTTGATTCTAAGTAGACTGTGACAGTACCTGCGTGTTTTACAGCAGCCACTGAGAAACTATACTAACCAACAGTCAAAATCATAAAAGAGAAATTAAAACAGAACACTAAGAAATGTAAAAAACAAAACAAAAAAACACACCCAAGATGAAAGAGAGAACCTGAATAACCCAAGAACCACTAAAGAAATGAAATTCATAATTAAAAGCCTTCTGAAAAATACATCTCCAGACCCAGGCATTTCACTGGCGAGTTCTACCAAATGTTTAAAGAAGAATCAACACCCTTTCTACACAATCTCTTCCGGAAAAAGAAGTGGAGGGGACACTTCCCAGCTCATTTTATAAAGGCAGCCTTATTCTGATACCAAATCCAGACTAAACATTACGAGAAAAGAAAACCAAAGACCAACACCTCTTAAGACGCAGACCCAGAAACTCTCCAGCAAAATACTAGCAAATGGACTTCAACAACATATGAAAAGAGTGACACACCGTGACCAAGTGGGCTCAGTTCCAGGAATGCAACGCTGGCTCCACATCTGGAAACCAATCAACACAATCCATCATACTGAGAATCCAAAGAAGAAAAAAACACATGAGCACATCAACTGATGTGGAAAAAGCATTTAACAAAATACAACGTCCATTCACAAGGCGAGTTTCAGCAAGCTAAGAACAGAAAAGCGGCATCTACCATAGACAGAGCTAGCAGCCTGCCTCGGGGGCGGCACGCTGAGGCTCTCCCTCTGTCGAGGGAGCGAGGCAGGAATGCCCCTTCATCCCTGTGGTCAGCATTTCACAGGCAGTCAGTGAGAGCAATAAGACAAGGGGAAAAAAGCATGAAGTCTGGAAAGGCGGAAACACAGCTGTGCGCATCTGCAGCCGACGCCTCTGCGTTAGAGACTCCCACGAGGCCCACCGGGGTCTTCTGGAGTAAGTGACGCGGCGAGGCGGTGGAGTGCCAGGCCGCCCACCAGGCTCGCCCACGGCTCCAGGCACCCGTGGACTCGTGGTGCCCATCCGGGAAGCAAAGCTTTAAGAACACGATTCACAGCAGCTTCAAGGGAGGACACAGCACAGCCCTAACGGCTCACACACGGTGAAAGCTACGCATTGCTGACGAGAGACGCCAGAGATGACCTAGATTTACAGAGGTGCGCTGTGCTCGTGGACTGGAAGGCTCGGCACAGCGACTTTAACACAGCAGCAATCGAAGTCCCAGCAGGACTTTTTGGTAGATGCAGACAAACTATTCTCAATTCTCAGCCAAGGAGCCAGGACAGCTAGAACAAGTATGAAAAAGAAGAGCAAGGCTGGAGGGGGCACAGGGGCGCAGGCAGCGCGGCAGCAGGGGTCCAGCCGCAGAGCACACAGACACGGCCGGGACTGACGGCAAGGGGCCAGGCAATCCTCAAGGGCAGCGGCCTTCCCAGCAAAGGCAGGTGGGACAACGGGGATTCCACAGGCCAAACAATCAACTTGGGCATGAACCTCACACCTTGTTTGAACTGTAACTCAAAACAGAACATAGACCTAAATGCAAAATGCAAAACTACAAAACTGTTGGAAAAAAATTTAGGAGAAACGTCTGTATGACCTTGAGTTTGGCAAAAAGTTCCCACAGAGTTCTTGGGCGTGGCACCAAAAGCAGGATCCATTTTAAACTGCTAACTGGACGTTATCTGAATTAAAGCATTTGCTCTGTGAAAGACACTGCTAAGAGAATGGAAGAGACCCCTTACAGACTGGCAGAAAACATCTGCAAATCGATCACTCATCTGCCAGAGGACACAAGTCCAGGAAATATAAATTCTCAAAACTCAACAGTAAGAAAACAACCCCTTTAAAAAGGCTCAAAAGACATGAAGAGCCACTTCCCCAAAGAGAGCCCCAGGGAGGCAAACAAGCACGTGAAAAGACGCTCAGCACCACCAGCCGCGAGGGAGACCAAACTAAAGCCACGCTGAGACCCCAGCTCACACCTATCAGAACGGCAGATAAGACCGCTGCCAACAGCAGGCGCTGGCGTGGACGCGGGCGCCCGGCTCCTCCGTCCCGGCTGGGAACGCAGAACGGCGCGGCCACTCTGGAGGGGGTTGGTGGCTTCTTGTAAAGGTAAACACACACTTACAGCGTGACCCAGCAATCCCACTCCTGGGTATTTACCCTAGAGGAATGAAAGCTCACGTCCACACACAAACCTGCACACAGAACGTCTACAGCAGCCTGAGTACAACGGCCCCCGACCGGGGACAACGCAGACGCCCCCCAGCGGGTGACTGTCGACACAGCGCGGTGCAGCCACAGAGCAGCACAGCAAGCCAGCCTAGGCCTGCTGCTTTGTACACACGGGACGACTCAGGTGACCCTCAAAGGCCAGCGCTATGTGCGCAAAAGGCCGACTCAGAAAGCTACCTGCTGAGTGTGATGCCAGACAGCGAGGGGGCCACAGGGCAGACAGAGGCTGCCAGGGCTGAGGGAGGCAGGGAGCGCAGGGCGAGGCCCGACAGAGGGCGTCTGCTAGGGGCTGGAGTGGTTCTGAGTCCTGATCACGGCAATGGGTGAGCGAATCTGTGCATGTGCAGAGACTCACAGAGCCACGTTTACCCACTGAGAAAACAACATCAAAGGGAAAAACACAAAACAGAAAAAGCAAACCCCCGTCCCCAAAAAACCGCACACCTACATGTTGCGATCTTGGTTTTGTGTAGACTAGGCCTGCGAGGCCGAGCTCTCAGGGCAGCGCTCTCTCTGGTCACAGGAGCCCTCTGCCCTCTCACCTGACACACTGCTTTGCTGCTTCTACAACACGTACTTATTGACTCCAAATCAGAACAAAAGGCAGCACAAACGAAACAAGCAAGAGAGTCCAAGAGCAAGCAGCCCAAACTGAATCCTGATCTGGAAAATCACACGGAGCCCGAATGTTTCTCGGCTTTGCTAATTTTAAAAGTCTAGCTGTTTTTATTTCTACCATGCAGAAGATAATTTTTTTTTTTAAAAAAAGAAAAAAGCCTACCAAGAGGTTGACCGACTCAATAACGTCCAAGAACACCTCATTTTTCCGATACTTGATGCCCTCGGACCGCCAGGACACGGCGTTGGTGACGGTGGCGGGGGGCCGCGGGGCCCCCGTCTCCAGCTTGTGGCCTTCCTGAGTGATGTACCTGTGGAGCCACACGTCAGTGAGGGAGTGTCGCCAGCACAGAGCCCACTTCAGGAACCGCCATCTCCTCCAGGGTGGGGTGGGGCCCACGTGGGCTGGTTAATTCAACAGTATCTTATAATTCACCAGATGGAAACAAGCTCAGGTCCGTGACCCTGGAGCGTTCCAAGAGCCGGTGCTGGCGAGGAAAAGCAGAGCTGGCACAGCTGCTCTCTCAGGGCGGGCAGGGGCCCTGGCCCTCTGGGGGCCTCACCTGGGGACCCCAGCCCACCTGGGAGCAGCAGGCGCTGTGTGAGCCCTGTAAGACGGCAGGAGGCACAGCCCCGCACACTTTCACTGCCACCCCCGGGGCAGGAGTCCAAGGAGGCCGTTTGTCATCACAGCCTCACTTATGGTGGTGGAGACAAAGGCAGCTGACCCCACAGAGCGAGAGACTGACCCTCCTCGTGGGTGGGGGACAAAGACCCAGCCACGCGGGGCGTGAGAGGCGCTGGTGTGGCGTGGGGAGGCTGAGTGCGGAAGGATCCCGCTGCACTCGAGCCCACGGAAGAGCCATGCGTGCCTGGAGACGGGGCGGGGACAGCATGAGTCAGGGGCTGGGGGGGGGGCACGCCGCCCACTCACTCCTGCAGGATCTTGCTGTCCGTGGTCTGTGGGTAGCCGAAGTCCATGAGCTCGTCCAGCAGCTCGTAGATGATGACGAAGTTGTCGCGGATGCTCTCCTCCTCCAGCTCTTTGAAGTACTCTGAAAACACCTGGGGGCCGGCAGGTGTGGGGGGGACAGGTGGAGGAAGCAACCCCGGCACGGTGCACGTCCAGGCCTGCTGACCTGCTGCGGGCTCCTGGACAGCCGCCTGGGAGGCAATGAGGGGGGCCTCACGAGAGTGTCACCTGCGGCCCGAGTCGGGGGCCTGCTGAGGGGTGAGCGGGCGGGGCAGGCCTCCCTGTGCCAGTCTCACGCTGGACTTGCAGAGGCATCCTCCCCACTCCAACACGGGAAGCTAGCGGGCTCAGAGAGCCGGCTTCCGAGAGAAGAGGGCCTGGGAGCAGCTTTCCCCGCGGGGCAGACGGGCTGAGCCGGTGGCCCCGGCGTCTGTGCCTTTAGTGCGGGGGAAGCTGAGCTGCGCTCTGGCCCCCCGCCTGCCACCCACAGGGCTCCCCTGCCCCCTTCCTGTGGGCCCAGCCCCAGAGCCACCCGTGGGGAGACACGCAGCGCTCCACGCACCTGCACCACCTTGTAGAGGAAGGAAAACACCAGCGACACGCACGCGTTCTTCTTGGAGGTGGCGACCACTGCGTGGCGGGTCGTTAAGGAGCGCCAGAGGCGGGGGCCACCGCCCACGGGAGGTCACGGCGCGACCGGCCCCGCGCACAGATCACCTGGAGGGCCTGCCCCGAGCCCGGGCGCCAGCCCCCCAGGAATCCCAAGGAAAGACCCGGGACCCACCCTTGGGCCACGGCCACCCTCCCCGGGGCCCACAGGCTTCAGCAGCCCCCGAAGGCTGGGGCGCTGTCCCCCTGCGTACCGGAGGCTGTGCACACGGGGCGCCCTGGCCTGGGCCTGGCGCAGCCGCGTGCCCGGGACCCCGGCCCGCCATCCGGCCTGGGCTGGAAACAACCCGCCTGGGCTGGCGTGAGCCCTCGTCTCCTCCCGGCTGCTAACAGGCCCAGCCGCTCCCTGCCACCCCCGCCCCACGCACTGGGCACCGTCCCCAGGCCTCGGCCAGCCCCCCACACTTTCTGGAAACATGAGATCTATGAACCAGGAGGGGCCCTCCGGAGAGCGGGCCAGGGGCCTGGGTCGCGCTGCCCACTCAGCCGCTGCAAAGCGCCGGGACCTTGCGGGGCTGGGTGGGGCCTGGGACCCAGCATTTCCAACAAGCCAGGGGGAGGGGTGGCCGCGGGCCCACAGAGGGATACGGTACAGGTTGTTGTGCTTGATCCACATGAAGCGCACGCCCCCGTGGGCCAGGATGGGTGAGAGCATGCCCTCCTCCTCCTTCTCCATCAGGATGGGCATGAAGTGCTCCACCTCCGACATGTCCACGTCGCCGCGGTAGTTCCGGCAGATGAGCACCTGGGGGGAGCACGATCACCTCCAGTCCCCTGACCCGGGAGGCACCGGCCTCCCTCCCTCTGGGACCCCAATCTTGGCCCGTCCAGGGCCCCCGACCGTCATCTCCCAGGGGCTCGTCCAGGAGGGCACTTGCTGGCATGACCTTCCAGGGGCCAGTGGCTTCTCTGCAGTGTGTGTGTGGGGGGGGGCATAGGGCAGGCGTCTGGGGTGGGAGCACTGGGGACCCTTGACCGCCTCTGGCAGAGCCCCCGTTGGGGACAAGCCGGAGGACCTGCCCTCAGAGCCAGCCTGGGGCCTGGGGAGGGGCCCCTTCCCCCGGGCACCCTCACGGCGTGCGTGAGGACGGGGGCTCCCTGGGAGCGGAGCGGGGGTGACCACTTGGAGAAGCTAAGTGCAGGTGGCCACGGGGCCCAGCCGTGCCACCAGAGGGGCCCACCAGGAGGAGCTAAATCCACGTCCACACCGAGAAGTGCCCAGAGGCTTGTGGCAGCTTTAGTTTAAACAGGGTCAAATGGAGACAGTACGAGTGTCCTTCAGCCGATGAATGGGAAACAAACCGTGTCCCACGGACACGGAGCCAACTTCCGTGCCACAGGCCGCGTGGACGCATCTCAGAGCTACCACACCCCATGCGAGAAGCCGGCCAGGGTTCCCATTTACATGAGAGTCTAGAAAACGGTGTCAGGAAACAGGTCAGTGGCTAGGCGGGACTGCAGGGGGAGTGAGGAGCTTTTTGGGGTGACAGGAGCACATGCCAGGGTTTCCTGGGGGTATGGACGTGATGACGCTCAGGGAATTGTACCCTTTAGATAGGTGCAGCTTAGCACATGTGAATTACTCCTCAATAAAGGAATGAAAAGGAGGTCTGGGGAAGCTTCTGCCCAGCTGTTTGGAGGTGCTGCCTGGGCTGCTGCAGCCCCCATGTGCCACGAGGACGGCCAGCGACTGGCCTCAGCCACGCGCTGGGAACGCCATGGCGGAGACTATCACTGAGAACGCAGTTTCATAAAACAGACCATCTTTATTGCTTAAAGCTGGGGGGGACTGTCCTTTCCTAACCTCCCCTTCACGGCCCGTGGGGGGCTCAGGGATGCCTGAACCCAGCCTGGCTGAGGGGCTCCCCTGTGAGCCCTCACATACCCCTCGCCACCCCTGAGGCAGGACTGCTGTTTCTACAGATGAGCACCGATGCCCAGTGGGGTGGCAGCACCTGCCCAGGCCCTGCAGCGAGCACGGGTGTGTCGCCCGCACCCCCAAGGCCACCCCATGCTCAACTCTGCTTTCCTGGGCTTCGAGGGCCGCCCCCAGTTACCCCATTCCTGGAGCCCCCAAGGCCTCGGAGGAAAGAGCAGGTGGCCGTGGGCAGTGCTCACACCGCCCAGAGTGGACGGAAGCCAGCTCCATCTGCAGGCAGGCAGCCTGCGCCGAGGGCTGGGTAAACCGAGGGCCTCCCCGAGGCCTGGAGGGGGCGGAGGAGCAGGGCGGCAGCAGGCCCAGTGTGGCTGGGTCCAGACGGACTGACAGCGACAGGGAGGCTGAAGGCAGGAGACCCATCAGAGGGAGGTGGGCATCGTGCTGGGAGCCGGCCCCTGCCCCACTGTCACCCTCGACCCCGGCAGCTCCTTCCCCGCAAAGGGCAAGAGGAACCTTCTTAGAAAGAAGTCAGATGGTCCCTGCTGCTGGAACCGCCGCCATGCTGGCCTCCCCTACCTCCAGAACCAAACCCACGCCCCTCCCAGCCCCTCAGCCCCCATGTCTCTCCCTCTCCCCATCTGTGAGGGCCTCCAGGCTGCGCTGTGAGTGCTCAAGCCTGGTCCTGCCACAGGGCCTTTGCACTTGTGGTCCCCTCAGGGGCGCCTACTCCCAGAGGCCTCCCTGCTGGCCCTGGTCCTCTCCAGCCCACCCTGCTCTACCATCACTGCCCACAGCACCATGTCACCCACTGCCCCAGATGCTCAGAGATCGTGTCCTCGCTTATTGCCAAATGCTCCCTGACAGCTGCGACCACATCGTCTCCTTCACGCGGGCTCGCAGCAGAGCTTGGCCCAGGGCAGGTGCTCAGGGAGGAGGAAAAGGGTTCTTGTGTGGGCAGCCATGCCACCCACTGAGAGGGGTGCCAGGGACAAGAGGGAGTTGGTTTGGGGAGAGGCCATGCGTGCAGTGCCTGTGGGACCTCCCAGATATCTCAGAGACCAGGGGCTGTCCACTCAGAGCTCTGGACTGAGGACATACTGGGAGGCCGGTCCTGTCAGGCTGAGCCTGAGGAGCCCCCCACCCAAGGGCTGGCAGAGGACGGTGAGACAGACGGGAGAAGACCCAAAGGGGCACAGCATTCCAGAAGCTGAGGGAAGCGGGCTGGGCAGGAGAGTGGTAAGAGTGGCAGAAGCTGCAGAGACGGATGGAGGCGGAGAAGTGTCTCTGGGGGGCTTCTGCCTGGCCAAGCCCACCACTCAGGCGTCCTCGGGCTCAGAAGCTCTGCCTGGCAGATGGACGCGAGATCGGGGCCTTCTTCCTGCACCACTGACTTATCTTTTACTAAACTCAGTCTGCTCCGGAGACAAACTCCCAAACCATGAGACCCGAGAGAGCCATAACGCAGGGCCTCTGGGCTAGTGAGAAAGAGGGGGCCCAGGGAGCCCCCGAGAGGTGAGTCTCACCGTGCTCCTCCTGGGAACAAGCACCTTGCAGTGGCTCTGCTGCCTGGGCTGCGGCTGTCCCACCGCCTCCCGCCTGGCCATCCTCGCCACCCACGGCCACGCACGGCCCTCCTGGAGCCTGCTCCAGGCTCTAGCATCGCCTAGGACTTCCGGCTCACAGCCCCTCTCCTCTTGCCCACCGGGACACCTCCTGGGCCCCCTGGCGCACCTGGCCACCTTACCAAGCCCAGCCCCAGCATCTCCCCTCCCCCAGGGCCTTTCACAATCACCTCCTTCCTGCTGGCCAAAGACCAGTGGAGCAACCACGTTCCCTCGGGCCCGTCCCTGCCATCGGGGCTGCTGGATCCAGCTGTGTGGTGACGTCTCTGCTTCCACGCGCATCTCCCCCGCTAGGCTGCGAGGCCCACGGAGGATACCACGGATGGTGGGCCGGGCATGGGGCCGAGCCCATCTCACACATCCGCTCTGGGAATCTGCACAACGGCCCCACGAGGACTCGCCCGACCAACGAGGAAAGCGAGGCTCAGAGAGAAGGCTTCTGCCCAAGGTCACACAGCACAGCCCTGACTGCTCAGCCACAGGGAGGCGGTCACGCCTGTGGGTCCCCTGCGCCTGGCGCAGGGCTTGGCACAGGCTAGGCGCTCACGAAACGTTTGCTGAAGGTACGAACGAGCTGACACAGGCAGCCTGCAGAGGCCGCTGGGAACCCGGGGGCAAGGGTGGAAGCAAGAAGGCATGCTACAGCGAGTCGGGGGACACTGCCCCAACCAGCCCCAGCTGTGCTTTAAGGCGGCCCAGGAAGGAAGCCCAGCGCGGGGAGCCGCCAGCCGTTGACTTTGGGTGGCGCCCAAGGAGGGCAGCCCCGAGCAAACCCACTCAAGAGACGTTGGGGAGAGGGCTCAGGGAGCAGGGTAAGAGCAGCCGCCTCGCCTCTTCACTGCCTCTGCTTCTGAACCAACTCCTGCCCACCCCTCACCCCAACCCCCAACCCCCACGCTGCTCCCACCCATCAATGCCAGACTTGACCCTGGACCTGCCCTTTTTTTTTT
>JAQZBX010072685.1:0-15031 GCA_029593785.1 Cabassous unicinctus | reverse complement strand
CTGCTCACTCCCCTCGACCTACCCTGCCTTTCAGCTGTCTGGCACGCCAGAGCTGCCCCAGAACACTCCCCAGCTGGCAGCCTGGCTCGCTCCCTCACCTGATGGGAGTCTTGGCACCAAGGAGGCCATCCCTTTAAGACCGCACATAGCCCCGCCCACCTCAAGCAACTTTTCTCTCCTACCCGGCTTTAGTTCTCTTTCTAGGCCCTTTCTAGGCCCTCACCACTAAAAGCGGTCAGGTGGGCCATTAGCTGGTGTGCTAGGCAGATTTCTAAAGCAGTCCCTGGTTATTCAAACACTGACCTAGGTGTTGCTGTGAAGGGACTCTGGATTAATTATGGTTACTGATCAGCAGGGCCTGCTATAATCTTAGGAGTCCCTAAAAGCAGAAGAGGAAGGCGGAAGGGTCAGGCAGAAGAGGGAGGTCAGGCACCACGTGTGAGGAGGTTCCACGTGCTGCTGCTGGCTGAGCTGTAGAGGGCCACATGCACGACCTGAGAGAGGCCTTGAGGAGCCAGGAGCAGCCTGACTGACTGACATCCAGTAAGGAAACGGGGACCTGAGCCCTGCACCCACAAGGAACTGGATTCTGCCAACCATCTGAATGAGCTTGGAAGCAAATTCTTCCCCAGATCCTCCAGGAAGGACACCTTGGTTTCAGTCTTGAGACCTAGAGCAGAGGAACCAGTTGATGGGGAATGACCGCTAAAGGGGATATAAAGGGCTTCTTTTTGGAGTGATGAAAATGATGATGTTCCAAACTGTGGTGGTGAATGCACAATTCTATGAATATTAAAAATCAATGAAGTGTGCACTTTAAATAGGTGAATTATAAGTATGAGAATTCTGAGTAAAGCTGTTTTTTTTTTTAACTAAAAAAAAAATTTCCCCCATGATGTGAAACCAAGTCTGTAAATGGCACAAAACCTGCTGGTCACTTGTTTCCCAGACCGGCTCCCACGGATCAGATATGATCTCTGTGGCCTCTTCCTTATACCTTACCTTATAAAGATGAGATTGCAAGCTCATTTTATTCAACACAGACAAAACCCCATGAGGATCACTCACATTCTACAAGTCTTATCTAAGGGAGACATGTTAACTCTATCAGTATTTTCTGATTAATGTTCTGCTTATTTTAGGCTTTAGAATTTTTGTTAAGATTCTTAGACTACAGATGTTCTACAAAGACAGGCTGAGAAGCAAAACTGGCTAATAATTCCAGCTTTATTTCAGAGAAGAGCCTCCCTCTCCTTCGAACAGTGGGAAACACTTGCTTCCTGTGGCTAGGCTGGGTGCCCAAGACCGGGTGCTGACCCATGCAGAAAGCTCATGTGAATGAACTGGCCAACTAGCATTCCTCTCAGTAGGAAACAGAGACAGTGTGAGGAAATGGATGTTAGTCTCCAGCTGATGGCAGAAAGGAGTTATGCCCCAGTGTTTTCAGTTCCATAGAAAAAGGATTAGAGAATAGCTTCTGTTGCCTACCCATGAAACCCCAAATTACATGAGTGACTCTATATAAGGAAACAAGGCTTGCAGCTCCTGACTAACTCTTTGGGTGGCCCCAAGCAAAACAATACCCCCTGAACAATTTCCCCAGAGGACAATGGAGATCCCTGCATTCCATTTTCTGAGTCCTCTGCTCTGCTTTCCCCTCCACCCTAAGAAGAGAGCTATAACAATACCAGGTAAGCTATTTTCTTCCTTTAGCAAGGAAGTTTATCAGCAAAGTGCTGGCTGCCAGGAGACCAAAAATGAGGCTGAATCCCCAGCTCAGTAGAACGTGGGCCTTCATGCTACTAAACCATGAAAAATATTTTGATCTTGTAAAGATCATTGATATTGAACTTTGGTTTAGTCCCTTCAGGAGTGTTTCCTCTGGAAGGACGTACTCACACACCCATCAAACACGTGAGGGGCTACTACGCAGCAGCGCTGCGACGAGACCAGGGCCCTGCCAGCCCAGGACAGCAGCCAGGACCACCATAAGTCTGTGAAAAGGCACTGACATGCTCATAAGCCAACAGGATTCAGTCACACTGAAATTTCCTGACAACCTCACTTTAAAGTGTTGGGATAACTCTATCCAGCTTTCCCATTCCCTGTTCTTATAACTTTTTACCTATATCTACACATTTTGAAACTACACCGGGAGGTACTCTTTCCACTGCAGGTGAATCGGTTTATTTCACTGGGAGAGTTTCACTGACAACAGAAAGTTGCTCTCCAGCCAACTGAAGCTATTTAGGACTATGAAAGACTTCAGACAACCTGCCTGCTTGAGCTAGTAACTGCACCCTGTCCAGTTACCAACAATGGGAATTCTGAGCTTTGTGGGCCTCAGATTGGCTCACTTGTCCCTCTCAAATCTAAGGTAGGTCTTAAGAGGGGCCCTTTCTCAAACCCTAGTAAAGATCATAAACTGCTGCAGATTTAGAAAAACAGAAAAGAGGCCAGTCACTACTCAAAATAATTAGAACAATTCATTCAATAAGCCCTTAGGAAGAATCTGTTACAAACTCGAGTATAGAGAAAATAAAAATGCAATCCTGAACTTCAAAGGATTTTTGCATTCTAGCTTGCTAGAGAAACACAATTAACTAAAAAAATTAAAGAGCACATTGTAGACATAATAAACCCAAACTGTATGTTAATGCTTATAAAATGCAATACAAAGGAAGGGAATCATGAGGGAATAAGGGACGTGCAGTAAAACTAATGAGAGGAAGAAAAGTAAAATTGAGTTTAAGTTTTTGCTTTCTGCAAAAGTAATAAATGTGTGTCCTAAAAAATAAAGATAAGCAAAAATAATAATTAAACTTACCTTTAATATAACTAGAGATAAATACTCATTACATTTTGGTGAATGCCATTGTCATCTGCCCCCCCCACCCCGTTTATTCTGACACTCAAAATTTGGCCCTTATAAAATAATCCACTCCTTTTTCAGTTAAATATATCACAACCACCTATGTCCCCAAAATATTATTTTCAACATCATTACCATCAAAACATCCAGAATCTGAGCACTGCACCACCTCTACTCCCACAGCCTCTCTGTCTGGTCCCCCTGGTCCCCCCAGAGTGCCTGCAGCCAGAGGACCCTTTTATCATCTAGGTCCAATCACGTCAGTCCTCAGCTGAAAACCCTGAAATGGAGCCCAGTGTTCATTCAGAGTTAAAGCCTGGGGCCTTCCAGTGGCCTGCGCGCTCTTCTCTGACCTCTTCCTGAAAGTCTCCCCCATCTTTCCACGCCAGCCACGCTGGTCTCTTGGGCTCCCCCAAGGCTCTGGCCCTAGCTGGCGCCCTACTCTCGCCCTAGGACCCCTCAGCCCTTCCTGCCCAGGTCTCTGCAGGTAGGCCCACCTCCTTCAAGTCAGTTCCCATCCACTCCATGTGATGGCTGGGTGTACCCAGTACACGCACTAAGTTAATTAGCCCCTCCTGTTGGCAGTCGGGTTGTCCCAGGTCTTGAGGACAAATTAGAATGCAGTGAAGAGCTCTGCTATAAAACGGAGCCCAGGCGGCGGCGGCGGCAGCAGCAGCAGCAGCAGCAGCTCCTGAGCGCTCACTAGACTTGCAGACTCTCAGGACCTAGCCCAAGCTGACACTTCAACAAGGCTCCCAGGTGCTTATGTGCTCAAGAAAGCCTGAGAAGCTCCATCTGGGTCAGGGCATGGAGTCGGGTGAGGCACAGAGGCCTCCCTTTCAGGCCCAGGCGGGCCACAAGTCTGCACCTGAGTGTCAATGCCTTTTCAGGTGTTGCCCCCTGACCGTCTCGCTGGCCTCACCCTGGTCCTGGCCATGGGCAGCACACAAGTCTTCGTGACCATCTTTAATCATCAAGTGGCCCTCAAGAGAGAGGTCAGGCCAATTCACACCCTAACTCTGTGCACCCACCAGGAAACACATTGCACAATCAATTACAAAGGTGTGTGGGAGTAAACCTGGGGGACAGTTGCCCTGACCTCACTCTCCTCCCTCCCTCCCTCCGATCTCTGGCCAGAAAGCACATACCTGCCCAGTAACCTCGGGTCCGCTACCAGAGCAAAGAAAAGGGTGGCCAGAGAGGCTGAAGGGGCAGACAGAAGCTACCTGGCATGAACTCTCACCAGCAGTAGACGAGGGGACTTTTTCCTTTTCCCAAAATAGTTGGGTTTTCATTTCTTAGTAATATTAAGACAAATCCTCCATTGCTAGAATGATGACGTCTATAATAGAATAAGTAGTCTATTTTAGTCCATTGTTCATTCCCCAATCTTGAGGGTTTGGGGATGGTGATGCCCACTCTGTTTCTAATTGAGAAGGGGCTTAGATCCCATGGGGCAGATGGATGGAACTATCTTGCTTGCAGTTGCAGATACTCTCTGTTCCTTGGAATGGGCATTGTCCATCATCATCTCCTTGTTAGGTGTCCTGGGTGAATCCAATGAATTGGAGAACAGGTGTTGCAACTCTGCTGAGATTCAGGGCTCAACTGGCACATGAACGGACCAAAGATTTAAGTCTCTGGGACTTATATTTAACAAGTATGGTGCTAATTATAGGTTCAAATAAAAGGGGCAGAAGAACCATGTGTAGGGAAACTATAAATGAGTCTAACTTTGTTACACTGGGGAGCATAAATTCTAAAGAAAGGCCCACTGACAGGGTGTCGAATTCCTGAACTTGTCTGCCCTGCTTATAGTGCCTGGATGTCTCTAGAGCCCTCAGGAGGCCCGCTGTTTGAGGCAGTGTTTACTGTGGCAGTCAATGAGATCCTGCTGAGACGTGCATAAGCATAACCTCTGGAATGACCTCCCAATTCACTTTGAAATCTATTAGCCATAAAAACTCATTTGTATTTAATATTTCCCCCTTTTGGTCAAAGTCTTTTTCTGGATACATTGCTAGCTGGCGCTTGGTTATCCCTCGGTGCCAGGGAGGATCATCCCTGGGAGTCATGTCCTACACCGAGGGTGAGTTTGGGGGAAGAAGAGGTGTAATATGGGGACATTTTTGGGACACTGGAATTATCCTGCTTGACACTGCAATGATGGACACAGGCCATGACATATTTTATCATTAAATTGTGCGGGACATAGTGTAAACTATAATGTAAACTATAGTCTATGGTTAGTAGCAATGCTTCAATATGTGTTCATCAATTGTTACAAATGTACCACACTAATAAAAGATGTTAATGTGGGAAAGTGGGGGAGGGGGAAAGAGTGGGGCATATGGGAATCCCTTATATTTTTTATGTAACATTTATGTAACCTAAACATTCTTTTAAAAAAAAAACTAATAAAAAAAAAAAGGACAAGTATCGTAAACAAACAAACAACAACAAAAAAGCCAAATCCTGAAGCAAGTATAAAGCAGGACATAAGGTACTGAGAGAAGGGAGGATCTCAGCAAAGCCATCCGGTGACTGACTGTGGTCTTCTCCAGCTGGGAGAGGAAGGGCAGGAAAACAGCCCCAGGAAAAATGCCTGCAAAGGTTCCGCTGGCACTCGTGTATGTATGTCTAGGACAGGCTGAAGAGTATAAAAACAGAGAAACCAGAACACAGCTATTGTGAAAATGCAGGCAAAGTAATTAAGACAGCTGAAAAGAACAAGTCTTTGAAGTATTTTCATTCCAAGTTTACATTCCCAACATTCTCTTAAAAACAAAAAGCAAAAACAACAACAACAAAAAAAACCTCTTTAACAGCATTGAATAGTTCCAATTCTTTGGTATCTGAATGGCAAAAATCATCATTAGCTCTAAAAAATATATATATATATAATCATTATAAAAATATATGCATCCTCACACAGGTTTGATTAAATAGGAAGAAGTAAAAGTCAAGAAGTTTAAAAAAAAAAAAAAAAAAAAGCCTTGATCAAAAGCAGAGTAAAACAAATAAGCACATGAAAAGAGGCTCAATACCATTAGTCATTAAGAAAATGCAAACCAAAACCCGAATGGCCATAATAAAAAAAGACAGACAATAACAAGGGCTGCCGAGGCGTGGAGAAACTGGAACCCTCATACATTGCTGACTGACGGGAATGTAAAATGATGTAGTTCCTATGGAAAAGTCTGGTGGTTCCTCAAAGTGTTAAATATAGAGTTACCATATAGCTCAGCAATTCCACTCTTAGTTATCTACCAAGGGAAAATGAAAAAATAAGTTCACACAAAGTATATGTCCACACACAAATGTTCACAGCAGCATTGTGCTTAACGGCCAAAAAGAGGAAACCCAATTGTCCACCAACTGATAAATGGATAAACAAAATGTGGTATGTCTACACAATGGGATATTTGGCAATAAAAAGACATGAAGTAACGATACATGCTACAACATGGATGACCCTTAAAAACATTATGCTAAGTGGAAAAAGCCAGTCACGAAAGGCCACACATTGTGTGATCCCATTTATATCAACTGCCTGTCCTTTTGTGTCTGGCTTCTTTCATTAGCATAATGTTTTCAAGGTTCATCCACACTGTAGCATGTATCAGAACTTCATTCCTTTTTATGAATGAATATTTCATTGTGTAGATATATCATGTTTTGTTTATCCAGTCATCAGTTGATGGACACTCTTTTTTAAAAAAGTTTTGTTGAGATGTAATTTACATATCATAAAGTTTACTGTTTAGAGTATACAAGTCAATGGTTTTTAATATATTTACAGAGTTGTGCAATTATCATCATAATCCAGTTTTAGAGCATTTTCATTATCCTAAAAGAAACCTTGTACCCACTGAATAGTCACTCCCCACCAAACCCTCATTGCCTTTTGTCGCTACAGATGTGCTTTGGACTGGCACTGTATTCAACTCAAACTATTTTGTGGAAGACTGGCATCTCTACGATATCAAGAAAGCCCATTCACCCACAATCTATTTTTCTTAGTCTTTTTATGTCTTTCAGTAAAATTTTATGGTTTTCATCAGCTAGGTCTTAAGACTTCTGGTTTATTCCTCGGTATTTTATCCTTTTCTTTGCTGTTTTGAGTGGGATCTTTTTTTACTACAGGAAAACACGTGCATGCATGCACACACACCCACAAGCGCAGGCCCAATATACACATTTATTCTGTACCCAGCCACGTCCTAGAACTCTTTTTGATTCCAATAACTTTTAGGCTGATATCTTAGATTTTCTACTCATAATGTCAATTTTGTCCCTCCCTTTTCAGTAGATACACCTTGTTTCTTGTTTCTTTTATTTAAGTGACTGTTGGCTGCCGAACATCCCTGGATTATACTAATAGCTACCATTGACTTGTTCTAGACCAAAACAAGAATGTCTGTGCAGAGACACTCTTGGTCCCTAACACCCTTAAGACACCCTAACAGGTGGCTATTTATGGCTGGATCTACTAAAGATTACAAAGGATTTCCTCCTGGATCACTTCCTTTATATAAAATACCTCCGTATTAGTTATAAAAACATAACAAAAGGAAATAATTATACATATCAAAAGATATCACTAATTAACTAAAAACATGGGGAAAAGTTTTTTAGGAAGCTAAAGATCTCATCTACCTCAAAAATGCTGCATTTAAAACATTCTCTAGGTGTTAACAGGGGGCCATTTTGGGGACATTGGAACTGTCCTGCATCACACTGCAATGATGGATACAGGCCATTATACGTTTTGTCAAAACCTATAAAATTGCACAGGACAAAATATAAACTATAATGTAAGCTATAGTCCTTGGCTAGTACAATGCTTCAATGTGCTCATCAATTATAACAAATGTACCACACTAATGAAAGATGTTGTTAAAGGGGTAAAGAGTGTGTGTGTGTGTGTGTGTGTGTGTGTGTGTGTAGGGGGTGGTGTGGTATATGGGAATCCCCTTTATTTTTGATATAACATTTATATAACCTAAAGCTTTAAAAATAAAAATTAAAAAAAAAAAATTCTCCCTACCCCCAATACATTATATTTAAGAATGTTATTATTTTTTTTAATTAATAAAAGACTAGAAAAGGGAATCCTACTTTGAGAGTTTTAATTTGTGCCAGGTAATAGGAAAGAGAGCAACTTGGTAGCTCTTTTCTTAAAGTAACCAAGAATTAAGAAACAAGGTTCCAAGTTAAAAAAAAAGCCGAAGATGCTGTGGTCTCCTTGCCAAATACACATTCTGAAAATATTCAAGATCACAAAATTTCTAAAGCAAGATTCAAGTCACAGATTCAGTTAAAACACCTACAATTCAAAATACAAACTTCTCTATATCTTCAGAGGAATTAGCACAGAAAAAAAAAATGCTTTAATTAATCACTACTGGATAGTTAAATTATATTCCTAAGGATTCATACCATAAAATGACTATTACCAAGGTAGTGTCTAAATAGTTTCACCAATAATCAGGATTATAGTACATGAACTATTTTGTAACGTGTGTGTGTTTTCCACTGTGCTTTGCATTGTTTGTTTGCATTGTTTCTATATGAAACCCAGCTGGGGTAACAATTTTACACTGTGCTCGAGTCTGCAGATCTGCTATTGCCCTCGTGGTACAGGACAGACTGTAAACTAGAGCTGGAAATGTCGCCCCCACTTCAGCAAATACCCCCCCTTTTAAAAAGATGAGCCTACGTCCTGGCATCGAGTACCCCAGCACCAATTTTCCAATAGGCAGAGCAGTGCTGACCCCCTCGGTTCTCCCATCTGAAAGATCATCCCTGTCCTGCCTCTCTGCAGTTACTGGGAAGCTGTCACAACGATCAAACAAGAGGACTATGAAAAAGGGGGTACACAGAGAAGTAGTTGATACCATTATGTGGTACTAAGGAGGCAAATGGATGGAAGGCCAAAGAGCTATTGTTGGCCAAACTTATGGGTGCTTGTGCTGAGGCCACCTCTTCTCCCCTATGGGCAGGCGCCATGCTAACCACCAGAGAAGGAAAAATGGAGACAAATATTCCTGCTCTTGAGGAGTCCGGGTTATCAGGTGGCCAAAGAAACAACTCCCCTCTTGTTTTTGTTTCCTGGCTGCTAAAATAAACACCATGCAATGGGTTGGCTTAAACGGGAATTTACTGGGTCCTGGTTTTGAGGCCAGAAGTCCGAAGTGAGGTGTCAGCAGGCGATACTTTCTCCCCTTGGTCCTTGGCTTTTCCATCACACAGAGATGCACATGGTGACGTCTTCTCCTTTCTCCTCCAGGCTCTGCTGACATCCAGCTGCTGGCTGCTTCCCGGGGCTTTTTCTCTCTCTGATGCCTCCTCTAGAAGGCCTCCAGTTAGAGGACTGAGACCCACCCCAAGTCAGGTGGGCCACAGCTGAAGTCACCCCATCAAAAGGGCCTCTTTACAATGGGTTGACACCTACAAGAATGGGTCAGGATTAAGAACCTATTGTTCTGGGGTACAGAACTCAAAGCCACCACACCTCTGCTTGACGAGATCAGTCTTCAGGGAACATACCCACATCTCCACGGCCCTTTCGCTGCAATGAAAAACAGAGGGCGGCGAAGAAGGAAGACGGCAAAGACAGCTAACGGCACTTGCAGTGCCTGGCCCTCACATCACTCACAGCCAGAGAGGAAAGAACAAAGTGGCCACAGAACTGGCAAATACAGGGAGAGAGAAAAAACCCACAAGGTTTCTTTGGACACTGAACTTTGGTGTATGTTTTACATACAAATGCCTAAAGAAATCCAGTTTTCTCTTGAGGTTCCCAACTCTACAGTATGAGGGAATCAAAGGTGAGTCCGATTGAGACCCTTTCCTTCCACGTTATGACTAAGTTCCTACTGAGCGGAACTGTTTCTGACGTATTTAGATCTACACTGGTGCTGTCTGGGTTTTCAATTAATTTCATTAACTCTACAATTTCCCTTGTTGATGTAATCATGTTTTATATAATCTCTCTGCTTATTATTCTTATACAATATAAAGCACTTGTGGGCAATCTGCTTCTGTTTCATAGTTTCCCTTTTTCCCAGATTGGGCTTTTCATTTCTCTTACATGCTTTTTTTTTTTTCTGATACAGTACTTAAGAGTTGCCACACCATTTCTTTTCAGCTTTCTCATGCTTAGCTCTCTACCAGCCAAAGATAGGCTCAGAGTACTCAAGGCCACTTTCCTTGATACCATTTCTACCTTATTTTGAGCCAGTTCGTCTTGCCAGACCACAGCTAGAGCCTGAGAGAAGAATGTTGCTTTCAATCTATGTCAGAGGCAAGAGTTGAAGAAAACTGAAAATTTGGCTGGGGCCGAGTGGTGTTCTTCTGAAGCCATAATAAAGATCTTATCCTCAAGCTGACATCCTCCAATCTCCTGAGCTTTGGTTCAGCAGAGGGCTCTGCTTTGGAGTGCTTGGCCCCGAATTTCTCTAGGTGTTATTCTGGACTCCTGGGTCAGCCTCTCTCCAATTGAGAGGGTATTAGTGAGAATGTTCAGGATGGCAAAGACTCACCTTCTTTCCTCCACACTACTTCTAAGGGTGGGGCTAAGGTGAGAAGATGCACTAGCTGCCTGGAATCTTCTTTTTGTCCTTGGTCACACTGTCCCTGAACTTATTAGGCTGGACCAAGTGAAACTGTTGCTTTTGAAGGTCAAAAATCAGAATTTCATATGGTTCAACCATCATGTATAATAATGTTCCCTTTATTTGTTTACTTCTGGTGAATTTTTATCTTCATATGTACAGCTATACAAATACACAATATTCCATCAGGTAATGGAAGACAACTCTATGCCCCTGCTTCATTCAAACATTTCCCCAGACTGATCTTTTTAAAATGTAAGTTGGGGCACTCCCCTGCTTGGAACTCTTTAACCACTTCCACTGCTACTAGAACTACCTTGGCCTGGTAGGTCCTGCCAGTTCTGGGCCTATTCTCTCTTCCACCTCCCCATCTGTCATTTCCACATGCTCGTGCACTCCAGCATGGGGCATTCACTCAGTTCCTTAAAAGCCAATTTCTTTCCTGCGTGACTGCCTCCAGGCATTTCCTCCTGTTGCTCTGGGTACCTCAGCCTGGAATTCTCTTCTTGCAGCATAACCCAGAGCTGGTACCTTCCAGCCTTCAGGACTCTGCCTTCGGTGCCAACTACACTTAGCAGGTGCTACAAGGAAGGCCCACTTGCCAAGCCCCGTGGCCACAGGGCCACATTTGCTCAGATGGTTGCCCAGAGGCACAGTACAGGGCTAAAGGGAGGTCTACCATGGGATAAACAATACTTCTGTCATGTTCACTGCTATGTCCGCAGTACCAAGGTCAAAAGCTCTCATGCAGGAGGGTTTAAATTTTATGTTCCTCCGTAGGAGAATACAAAATGGGTCAGTGTTTCAGAAGAGCCTATAACAGTTCAACACCAAGAAACCATTTGCAGCAATTTGAGAGAAGCCGCAGTGAGCTCCCCAGCAAAACTGCTGTTCCAGGAAAGCCGAAAGACTACCTGTGAGAGATGCTGTGTGGGAAGCTAGAAACTCTGCAACCTTGAGGTTCTGTCAAACTAACAAATTTCATGTGAACAAGTAGGACAGTTAACATTCTTGGTCAGTTCTACTTTGCATCATGAGGGCTGTCTTCAGGTACAGCTACCTTTATTCCTAAAATAATGATTAGTTTGCTATTTCCACTCATCACAGAAAAAGACTAACATAGATTCTAGATACCAACAAGGAGTTCTAGCCCATTAGGTGACCTGAGGCAAATTCATACTTGACCAGTCTCCATTTTTCTTCTTCCCCTCTATGCTGGTTTGAGTCTTTTGTGGACCCCAGAAAATTATAATCCTAAACTAACCCATTCCTATGCATGTAAACCTACTGTAAGTGGGGCCTTTTAGTTGGATTCAGTTAAGGGCCTCTGATTAGACTATGGGACCCAGGGTGGGTCTTAATCCTTTCACTGGAGTCCTATATAAATGGAGAGGGCAGAGCAGGAGTGTCATTTTACACTGCCTTGGGAGAGAGGACTCCAGGATTGCCTGCAGCCACAGAAAGACAGAGAAACCCTGAGAGGCTAAGAGAGCGGCCCAAGGCTAGAATCAACAGAGCAGCAGGAAACTAAAGCAATGAGTCCCAGGGGACAGGAGACAGGAGCCACGGGAGCCATGGGAGCCACGAGCCTGATTGCCCACAGCTGAGCTTGAGGAGAAAGTAGGCCTGAAGGGGAAGGCAGAGACCAGCCACAATTGCATCGTGTCATGTGGCAGGAGTCCAGGAGCATCAGCAACCGACCTTTGACAAGAAAGCATCTCTGATGATGCCTTGATCTGCACATTTTTACAACCTCAGAACTATAAGCTCCTACCCTAATAAGTTCCCACAAGAAAAGCCAACTCATTTCTGGTATTTTGCAGTGGCAGCCTTCAGCAAGCTAAGACACTCCCCACCAAGTCTAGAATCAATTTGGAAATAGAGAGATGGGGATCAAAATACTGGCTTTCTTCTAATAAAAGCCAGGTGGGAAAGAAAGGTTTTAGATTTGCAGCCAATTAGGTTTGCTTACAGACATGGTGGACAAATGCAGGTGGGTCTGCCCTTACAGCTTGAGGCATGAAGACACAGAAGGCCTGCTCCCTGTGTGCAAAGCGGCTCCAGGAGAGAACCTAAGGGCAGGAGCTAGCACCTGGAGGAAAGGGGGGCTGGGGGCAGGAACGGCTAGGGAGGACAAGAGAATTATTATAGCTGAAATCCCTGGGAGACATGAGGCTTAAGAAAGTCTCTTCCGTAAGCCCATGCTACCTTTACAGAGCTGGCAAGAGGCTTCAATGTGATAATAGATAAGGTGCTTTAAAAACAAAACAAAAGCTCCCAACACAAAGAGAAGGCCTCACTCCTTCTGGGCTGAGACTTCTCCATCTTTGCAGCACACACAAACATAAGTATTCCTTGACTTGGCAATTCCCTTTAAGGGAACACCTGCTTCACCTAGTAAGTTCTGGTAGGCCTAGGATATCTGTTTACAAATACAGCCTCATTACAATTTTATCAAGTATGTATTGACAAGAAGGTGGCTAACTAGTTTCTAGGTCTCAGTTCTGACCAGCTAATCTCTCGTCCTTTTCCACATCCACTCCACACTTTTTTAGTTTATTCTTAAACTAAAATTATAGAACTTTGTTTCCTTGAGGAAACATTTTAGTGGCCACAAAAAGTATTAACATTTATTGGTCATCTTCATATATATGCAAAGAGCTGAGTATTAGTGGAAAACAGATTAACAATCCTCAGAGAGCATATCCTCAAATTATCAGTTAATAGGTGTTATAAAAATTCTAAAAGCAAACATCTGATACAGCTATTCCATTTTGCCTATAATGGAAACCAGAAGTAGGATGAGACTAAATAATTACTCCCTTTCCTTCTTCAGTAAATGTCAAGTCTTTTGCATGGAACATTCTCTTATGTACAAAGATGAACCAAATTTTACTTTGAAAATTCAGGCAACTGGCATCATCCGGTGTTTCTGAATGGCCATGGAGTAGGCCCACCTTGACCGACCCGAGCATTTCACTGTTTTGTTCCACGTTTCCCAGCAACATGAATCACTGATGTAGCCCGAGGACACTGCTACTCTAGCCGAATGAATCTCAGCACGTATCTACAGGGTCTTGATGGCCTCAGTCTGCTTTGCCAGGGCTTCCCTGTCCCCCAGGTGACTGTAGTATCGTTATCTCCTGCCACCCCCACCCCACATTTCCTGTTCCCACAGAAGCCAATTAGGCAGATGAGCTCCATGAAACAAATCTCTTCCACTCCCCACTGCACGCATGGCCCAGAGCTCTGAATGACTGTGGGCTTTCCATGGGCTCCACATCCCACCTGGCCTTTCTCTAGACTGCAGGGAAGACTCAGCGGCACCCACACTAGACACAATCACCTGGGTCACAGGTTCTCAGCTCTGAACACTGCCTTGGCTTGCCATGTTCTGCCGAGCTGGGTTTAAGTAGGTACCTGGCACCTAAGGCTGGAGTACTGGCTGACACCAGGGAAAGTCCAGTAAGCTTGGCTTCTGTGCTGCAGCCCACAGGGACATGGCCAAAGTCAGTGCCATTGCTTTGGGGCCTGACACAGCTCAGAAATATCTGCCACCTACTGGCCTCTGCCTTCTTAAGAAAGCAGGGGTCAGGGCCATTTTCCTCACCTTGGCATCCTGGACAATTGGATGTGCTGCTCTTTCTACTTTCAATCTCTCCCAAGATGAACGACTGCTCCTTTTCCATCTTATAGATGCTGTACTTCTTCCAAAGCACAAGTTCCAAAGTGATTCGGTCTCCTGAACCATGGCACAAGTGTCAGCTTCTCTGACAGAGCTCCTAATGCAGAATGCACACTATACTTTCTATCCAGTAAAACCAAAAGTATCTGGCTATACCTGATCATTTATCCTAGGGTAGAGAGAGGCAAAGATCTTAACTCACACAAGAAACATTCAGAAGTAGGATAAGACTTTAAATAATCACTCCCTTTCCTATCACGTGAACAACCATTACCCATACTTTGCTCATTCTAAACGGGCAATCAATTGATATGAAGCAACTGCTTTGTCCTGGCCCACTTGACAGAGATGCAAAGAGGATTCCATTTCCTTTGTTGAAATACAAACTATAATAGTTATAACAGGAAATAAACGAGCCTGTCTTGAAGATGGCTCAGCCCTCCAGATACTCCAGTTAGGCCCCAGGTCCACTACCCAGACCTTCTGCTTTGGCTGAAGGTCCACCCTATAATTACATCTCTCGATAAGCCTTACATTTACCGCTTCAGTTCCATTTAAAGCGATACTACCCATGGCCTTGCTCTCAACTGCAGAGTAACAGAAAATTACGAGCTGCCAACAGAGCTCTAGCTATCATCAAGCGCAGCTATATTCCAGAGCTCAGGTGAAAGAGGACTGAGGGTCAAATCCTGCTCACCTGAGAGAAATGAGGTTAAAATGATGATCATGGAAACTTGAAAGCTGGAGGGCAGGACTAATTGTTCATGTGTTCAGAGTCACAATGGCCCAGGGGCTCTCTGGGTTTTTCTAGCTGATGGAAAAAGATGTTTTGTTTTTGGTTTTTGGCATTACAAA
>JAQZBX010072684.1:0-15032 GCA_029593785.1 Cabassous unicinctus | reverse complement strand
AGGCCCCAGGATGTGTATATCCATTGCGGGTGTAGTACCACACAGATGGGGAATGGTTGTGTGGGGTGTTTTTGGGGGTGTGGGTGGTGGGGAGCATGGGAATCCCTGTAGTTTCTGAGTAATATTTGGGTAATCTAGGCACCTTTATAAAATGTATATATATATATAACAAATAACATTTATGTAAACAAATGCAAAATAATAATAATAATAATGTAAACTATATTCCTTGGCTAGTACAATGCCTCAATATGTGTTCATCAATTGTAACAAATGTACAACACTAATGAAAGATGTTTATGTGGGAAAGTGTGGGAGGAGGGGTGGGGTATATGAAAATTCCCCATATTTTTAATGTAACATTTATGTACTCTAAAGCTTCTTTAAAAACAAAAAAAATTATGAAAAAATAAATAAATAAATAAAAATAAATAAAATAAATAAATAAAGACATTTTTGGCTATTCTGGGCCCCTTCCCCTTCCAAATAAATGATAGTTGGTGTTTCCATTTCTGTAAAAAAAAAAAAAAGGTTGTTGAGAATTTATTTGGGATTGTGCAGAATCTGTAAATCAGCATGGGTAGAATTGACATCTTCATAATATTTACTCTTCCAGTCTATGAACACAGAAAGTCCTCCCATTTTTTGGCTTCCTCAGTTTCTTTCAGCAATGTTTATAGTTTTCTGAATATAGGTCCTTTATGCCCTTGGTTAATTTTATCACTAAATATTTTATTCTTTTAGTTGCTATTATAAAGGGAATTTTTTTTTCTGATTTCTTCCTCAGAGCACTCATTAGTAGTGTATAGAAATGCTATGGATTTTTGCATATTACTCTTGTATTCCACCACTTTGACACACTTATCTATTAGTTCCAGTAGCTTTGTTGAGGATTTTTCAGGATTTTCTAGATATAGGATCATATCATCAGCGAATAGTGAAAGTTTTACTTCTTCCTTTACTATTTGGGTGTCTTTTATTTCTTTATCTAGCCTAATTGCTCTAACTAGAATATCCAGCACAATATTGAATAACAGTGGTGGTAGTGGGCATCTTTGTCTTGCTCCTGATCTTAGCAGGAAAGCTTTCAGTCTTTAACCATTGAGTACAATGCTAGCTGTAGGTTTTTTCATATATGCACTTTACCATATTGAGAAAGTTTCCTTCTATTCCTGTCTTTTGTTGAAGTGTTTTTATCAAGAAAGGATGCTATATTTTGTCAAATGCTTTTTCTGCATCAATCAAGAGGATCATGTGATTCTTTTTCTTCCATTTATTAATGTGGTTTATTATATTAATTGATTTTCTTGTGTTGAACCACCCTTGCATACCTGGGATAAAATCCACTTGACCATGGCGAATAATTCTTTTAATGTGCTTTTGGATTTGGTTTGCAAGTATTTTGTTGAAGAATTTTGCATTTATATTCATTAGAGATATTGGTCTGTAATTTACTTTTTTTGGAGTATCTTAATCTGGCTTTGGTATTACGTTGATGTTGGCTTCATAGAATGAGTTTGGTAGCTTTCTTTCCTGTTCAATTTTTTGGAAGAGCTTGAGCAACATTGGTATTAGATCATGTTTGAATGATTGATAGAATTTGTCTGTGAAGCCATCTGGTCCTGGCCTTTTCATCTTTGGGAGGTTTTTGATGACTGTTTCAATCTCTTTACTTGTGATTGGTTTGTTGAGGTCTTCAATTTCTTCTGCTGTCAGTGTAGATTGTTCATGTGTTTCTAGGAATTTGTCCATCTCATCTATATTGTTTAATTTTTTGGTGTACAATTGGTCATAGTATCCTCTTATGATCTCTCTTACTTCTGCAGGGTAAGTTGTAATGTCCCTCCTTCATTTCTGATTTTATTTATTTGCCTCTTCTATTGTTTTTCTTTGTCAGTCTAGCTAAGGGTTTGTTGATTTTGTTTATCTTCTCAAAGAAGCAACTTTTGGTTTTGTTGATCCTCTTTATATGTTTTTTGTACTCAATTTCATTTATTTCTGCTTTGATGTTCAGCTTAGTTTGGGATTAGTTTTCTATTCTTTTGATAGAGCCTCCAGTTGTGCAGTTAGATCTTCAATGTTAGCTCTTTCTTCTCTTTTAATGTAAGCATTGAGGCTACAAATTTCCCTCTCAGTACTGACTTGTGGTGTCTGATAGGTTTTGATATGCGGTGTTCTCATTTTCATTCATCTCAAGATATTTACTGAATTCTCTTGCAATTTCTTCTTTGACCCACTGATTATTTAAGAGTGTGTTGTTTAATCTCCATATAGTTATGAATTTTCCCATTTTATTTCCATTATTGATTTCCAGGTTCATTCCATTATGATCAAAGAAAGTGTTTTGTATAATTTCAATCATTAAACTTATTGAGACCTGTCTTCCTGGAGAAGAATCCATGATCACTTGAAAAGAATGTATATCCTTCTCTTTGGCAATATAATGCTCTATAAATGCCTGTTAGGTCTAATCATTTAGCATTTTATTCAAGCTCTCTGTCTCTTTATCTTTTCTCTGTCCAGATGTTCTATCTAATGCTGAGAATAGTTTATTGAAGTCTCCTACTATTATTGCAAAGACATCTATTTCTCCCTTCCGTTTTGCCAGCATGTACCTCATTTATCTTGGAGCATTTAGGTTAAGTGCATAAATATTTATTAAAGCTATTTCTTCTTGGTGAATTGTCCCATTTATTAATATATAATGACATTCTCCATCCCTTATGACAGCTTTGCATATATAATTTATTTTGTCCAATATTAGTATCAATTCTCCAGCTCTGTTTTATTATTTGTGTTGAATATCTTTTTCCATCTTTTCATTTTCAACTTGGTTGTGTCCTTGTGTCTGAGGTGAGTCTCTTGTTGACAGCATATAGATGGCTCATATTTTTTTTTATCCATTATATCAGTCTATATCTTTTGATGGTAGAGTTCAAGCCATTAATATTCAATGTCATTACTGTAAAGGCATTACTTACTTCATCCAGTTTGTCCTTTGGCTTTCTGTTGTCATATCTTCCTATTGTCTTTTTACCCTTTATCTTTCCTAATACTCTTCATTTTTACACTCTTCTCCAAGTCTCTTACCCTTGTTTTTTCCTGTCAGGCTGCATCAGTCACTTTAGTATCTCTTGTAATTATAGTATTTTGGTAACATACTTTCTCAGTTTTTGTCTGTAAAGACTTTAAAGTCACCTTCATTTTAAAAAATATTTTTTTAAAGATATTTAGATTACATAAATGTTACATGAAAAATACAGGGGATTCCCATAGGCCCTGCTCCCCACACAACCACACACATTTGACCCCATTAACAACATCCTTCATTAGTGTGGTACATTCATTGCAATTGATGAACACAATTTGGAGCATTGCCACTAAGCATTGATTATAGTTTACATTGTAGTTTACACTATTTCCCACATAATTCTGCAGGTTATGGCAAGACATACAATGTTCTGCATCTGCTGCTGCGAATGCTATTCAGGACAATTCTCAAGTCCTGAAAATGTCCCCCACATGATACCTGTTTTCCCTTTTCCCTGAGCTTAGAACATCCAGTGGCCACTGCCTCTACATCAATGATATAAGTTATTCCATTGCTAGAATCACAACAAATCTATAGTAGAAAACCAGTAAGTCCACTCTAGTCCATAGTTCATTCCCCAATCCTAGGACTTTGGGATGGTGATGTCCATTCCACCTTTAATTGAGAGGGGGCTTCAGTCCCATATGGCTGATGAATGGGACTCTCTTGCTTGCAGTTGTAGGGTCTCTCAGTTCCTTGGTATGGTGGTTGTCCATCCATCATCACCTCCCTGTTAGTTGTCCTGGGTGAGTCCAATGAACTGGAGAGTAGGTGTTGCAACTCCGTTGAGGCTCAGGGCCCAGTCGGCACATGGACAGTCCGAAGATCCAAGTCTCTTGAACGTACACCTACCAACTCCAGCATGGACTATAGGTTCAAATAGAAGGGACTGAAGAACCATGTGTAGGGAAACCACAACTGAGTCCAACTCTGTCACACTGGGGAGCACAAATTCCAAAGCAAGGCCCACTGCCAAGGCACCAAACTTATGAGCTATCTACCTTGACCATAGGGCCTTGGTGTAAAGTCACCCTAATTTTTGAATGCAGTTTTTCCAGATACGGATTTCTTGCCTGGCCAGTTATTCTCTTTCATACCATTTTCTTCTCACCTCCATGGTTTCTGATGAGAGGTCAGCACTTAATCTTATTGCGATTTCCTTCTATGTGATGCTTTGCTTTTCTCTTGCTGCTTTCAGAATCCTCTTATCTCTCATTTTTGTCATTCTGAATAGTAGGTGTCTAAGAGTAGGTCTATTCAGATTTATTCTGTTTGTGTGTTGTCCTTCTTGGATATTGATATTTATGTCATTCATACAGTTTGGGAAGTTATCGATTATTATTTCCTCAAATATTCTTTCTGCCCCTTTTCCATTCTCTTCTTCTTCTGGGACACTGATAACACATATGTTTGTGTGTTTCACATTATTATTCAATTCCCTGAGACTCTGTTCCATTTTTTTTCCATTTTTTTCTCTTTCTGTTCTTTGGTCTTTTCTATTTCAAGTGTTCTGTCCTCAAAATCAGTAATTCTATCTTTGAGCAATTCAAATCTGCTTTTATGTGCCTCTAATGTATTTTTAATATCATCTTTTGTGTCTTTCATTCCCACAAGCTCTGTTACCTTTCTTTGTAGGCTTTCAAATTGTTCTTTTTGCTCACCCAGTGTCTTCTTAATATGACTCCTTTAGCCATATTGTCCTTCAATTCTTTGAATTGATTTAGGAGATTTGTATGATTAATTAGTTATCGTAAATCCTGTATCTCATCAGGATATTTTGTTTGTCCCTTTGACTGGACAGTCTCTTCCTGTTTCCAAGGATAGCTTGTAATTTTTTGCTGATGTCTAAGCATCTTAATATTCTGGTGGATTTATTATGAAGGTCATTTTCTCTCTCTTGCTTACTGTTGTTGTTTTTTTTTTTCACAGTTCTTTGATTTTTGGTTAAGCTTATTCTAAGTCTTTAAAATTGCCCAGCTCTAGTTATCAAAATTGGGCCAGAGACTCATTAATGGGGCACAGATTTTCTCCCAGGGTTGGGGCTAAAGAGAGTTTTTTCTTTTTTTCTTTGCAATTTCCTGGCCAGCCAGCAGGAGGCACTCATCAATAAACCTTTCCATGGTGTTTCTTTCGCCCTCCACTTTCCCATGTTTCTGGTCTGGCCAGAGACGAGATTCAAAGTGGGCTCTGCTGGCTGAATTCACTGAAGAGAAGCCCTCTGACTCACCTTCACTCTTCCCTTGTAACAGCAGGGAGGAAGACCTCTGTTACCCTCTCAGTCAGCTGCAGTGAGCCAGGGGTTTTATCCAAGCTTAATGTCTTGAGGGTGTGGGGGGGTGGGAGTCCTTCCTGGCTTCCACCGGGGTTTAGTAATTCATGTTTGTTGTTTCAGGTTCTTCGTCTCTGTCCCTTGCCCTCCTGAAAGTTGTGCAGCAGTACCCTGGTTTGTTGACCCCCACAGCAGGTCCATCGGACAGCTTTTGGGCCTTTCTCTGTTGTTTTTGTGAGAGAGTTGAGCCCTGCCTGCCTACTCGTATGATAGTTCCCCGGAACTCCCTCAACATGCATTTTTAAAAATACAAACTCCTCAGGTGAGAATTTTTTCCTTTCCAGAGGAAAAGGAAAATTTGAAAACAGAGTCCATGCTCTCAAAGGCTAAACATACTCATATATATTGAATGACCCCATGCCTTTAGTGTCCTGCTAGCAGCAAGCAATATCACGCCCAGACATTGACTTTCCTATGCCTCAGTGGGGACAAAACGCCTGGACTTGGCATTAGGAAAGCTGAAGGTGGTGGCTACCCTGAGAGCCGGACACCCTGGCTCCAACAGGTTGGCTCTCTCCCTGGCCTCCTAGGTGTCCTGGACTTAATGAAGACCCTGCTGCTCTTCCTATAAGGCTCCTAAGAGTGGAGGCAGAGGCAGAACCTCAGAACTCTCCAGCCCCAACCAGCCTTATAGAAATGTTGAGGGGATTTTGCATATTTAGAGATACTGTACATAGCTGGTGACTAGCTCCCATAATCAACTTTAGAGGGTTGAGGACCCCTGGAACCCATTCTGAAGTCATGCAAATAAGGAATCAATTCTCCCTTTTCTGACTGGGCACCCTGTGGGTACATTTGTCTGCTTAAAAGGCAGTTAAGGTTAGAGGCTACAAGAAATGATTCAGGACTTGGGCTGCTCCTGAGGTGATTCTGATGGCCACCTATATGACTAAGAAGTGCTTCAGGGGCTTTGGCATTTTTAGGGTAACACACCAATTTTAACACATTTTTAGAGTGAAAGTAACAAGGCAACCTTGGTGTTGGTGGGGGTGGGGCAGGAGTTGAGGCTGAGTTACAAAGGGGCAGTGGAGGGAAGTTAAGTAAATGTGTTTCAGGTCTTTTAAACACCAATCAGCTAATGATTTCAAGAATAAAAACAAATGATGTAAATTTTCCAATTGTTAAAGAACTTTTACTCAGGTATTTATACTTGATGATCATGGGTGCCAAGTTATTATATTTAGATTCCATTGGGTGCACTTAATGGCAATATTAATAATACAAAAGAAGTAATATCCTTTGCAACTTATTGTTGAAACTTAAGTTGCAATATTCAGATGTGAGTTTTAAAATATGCATGTTACACAGTTTTTCAAAATTCTTTTATGGGGTATAGCAGTTTGATATTATATATGAATTCCAAAAATAGATATTGGATTATGTTTGTGAACCAGTCTTTTCCTCTGGGCATATTAGATTATATTGGATTCAGAGGTTTACTTGATTAAATAACAATTAAGGCTTTGACTGGACCACGTTAGTAGGTCCACCCAAGGGGGCGGAGACTCACAGAAAAACCACACCTCAGAGAAGGGAGGTTGGTGTTTTTGAGCTGGAGCCCCAGGAAGTAAGCACATGGTGGAGCTTGGTGGTGAGGAAGGAGAGAAGGCCCCAGGAAAAGAGAATAACTGTTCACAGCTGGCCTTGTGGAGAAAACAAAGCAGCTAAGCCCAGAGAGAATCAAGCCCTGGGGAGAGAGGAAAAGCCTGAGAGCTTGACCACAGAGGCTTAAGAGGAAGAGGAAGGCTGAATGTCAGCAGCCATCTTACTCCAACACGTGGCAACAGACTTTGATGAGGGAAATAACGTACACTTTATGGCCTGGTAACTGTAAGCTTCTACCCCAAATAAATACCCTTTATAAAAGTCAACAGATTTCTGGTATTTTGCATCAGCACCCCTTTGGCTGTCTAATACATGGGGTAAGTGAGCAAAAACAGCTGGAGATCCCTGGGCTACAATATACAATGTTCATTTCCACCCTGCAGGCTGAGCCAAAGAATCAGAGTTGTAAAGGCCTGTACTAAGGTAGGTCCAGCAGTATGTGCTGGTAAGGGTTTAACTACCACTCCTCTTGCAGGGAAGCCCTGAATTGTAGATTTTGCAGTGATATAATTACTATTGGCAAAACTGATTTCAAGTTGTCATTTGATGTCACCAAACACAAAAACATGAAGTCACTGCAGAGGAATTGGGAAGAGAAGCATACAATCATATCTCCACAGCTGGTGCCAAACAACCTCCATATACTACTGGGTCACAGTATGGTTTCCTAAATGATATGGAAATCCATCAGATGAAAGAACTCAATACTAAATAAGCTTATTATATTTTGTAGGTGAACAAAGTTTTTAAAAAAAGCATAAAGGAAAAATAATCTAAAATTAATGTATACTGTGATGCCACATAATCTGAACTAAGATAAGCAGTAAATAAGTCACAAAGATTTTTATCTAGCCAAAGCAGTTATCAAAAATTCCAAGGTTAATTAAGTTGAAGGTATTAGCTGAAGGAAGGGCTGCTAGGAAAAGGTACAGGGCTCCTTACCTGGTAGAAGATTAAAAAAAGATAGCAATCATAAGAAACTACAAAAATCAGAACAATCTGGGGCCATTTAAAGAATCTATCTAACTAGTTCATGATGGCATAACTGTATTACAGTAGAGGGCAAAAAACATATTTGATAATTATAACAAATCCAAAAACTCCAAAAGAAGGAAAACAAATTTTAAAAAAGATGTTCTTTACATTGTTTAATGAGGCAAAAATATAGTGAAATATGTTTTTAGCAAGAATGAATAAATTAAAATGTCCCTCCCTAAACATTTATTGGAAAATCCATTTATGCAGAAATATTTTTTCACTGGTATTTCTGAATAATGTAATAATATACAAAAGTTAAATTTAAGATGTCCATAATCTGATATTCTCATAGTTTCCTTAATTGATGATTGTGATGGCTAATTTCGTGTGTCAATTTGACTAGGTTATGGTGTCCAAATATTTGGTCAAGCAAGCACTGGACTAATTGCTAGTGAGAGGGCATTTCAAGATAGATTCTCATCTATGGTCAGTTGAATGCATGGAGGGCTAATTTCAGCTACAAGCAACAAAGGAGATTGCCCTCAGCAATGAAGAGACTCTTCTGATCCAGTCAGTTAGAAGTCTTAAAGCAGAACTGAGGATTTCAACAGTCAGAAAGAAGAATTTCTGTCTCTTCAGCCAGCCAACTTCTCCTGGGGGAATAAAACTTCACCTTTGTTGGAGTTTCCAGCTTGCAGCCTGTCCTACAGAACTCAGACTTGCCAATTCCTACTGTCATGTGAGCCAGTTTTCTTTTTTTCTGGACGACTTTGACTAATACAATGATTATGTTCATACCGTAGAGATAATATCAGTTTTCTTAAAAAGCTGATCTTTCTTCTGAAACTTCTCTTAGTATCATAGCTACATTTCTACTCAGGCCATTTTCTGTGTAGAAAATGCCCTCTTCTCCATCATTGACTTATATATCCAACCTTGGCTTTCATGCAGCATTCTGTTTAGCCTAGCTTGACAACCCCAGAGTTAGGGTTCTTTGTCCCACAGCTTTCTATATATACTGCTATTATATTAATAATAAAACACTGTATTATAATCATTGCTTCTCACAAAATTCTATTTTTAACAACAGAAAAACATTTCTTATTCTTTTAAATTATCTCCATGGCTTGGCAAAGAGTCTGATATAAACTAGGCACTCCATAATTACCCGCTGAATGAAGGCCATGCTGAATGAAACTTTGCCTTTGTGTTTAAAATAAAGCAATAGGCTCATATTGTGCATTTTAATAAGCAAAAACACAGCAAATATTTTTTACTTAGATTTCATCTGCATAGTAATAAAAGGCAGTCTGAAGGTCTGAAATTCAATCATCATCTGGTTACTATCATTTATTTGAAAACACAACTATTAATATACTTCACTGATATTTACTTCTATATTTTAAAGAAATATCAGCATTTTGAATATTTAGTAATTTAATAATATAATACCCATTTTGATTATTTCTGACACATTGCTCATAAAATACTCACCAATATAAAAGTTTACAAATATTTGCCTGTTAAAAACATTAGTGATATTTGGAAATTCCTATAAGGCAGCTCACAATAAGACCATATTATTGGTAGACACAATTTGGAAACAATCAAAACAGCGCTGGCAGAGGAAATCAGGTAAAATGTGGCTTTATGATGTCTTAAAATATATACATATAAAAGGATATATGTATATGTATTCATGTATATATTTCTATAAATCAAGGTGGCATCAAAGTGAATATAGTTTTGTGTTTTTAACATAGCATTACATTGTGAACATTTCTGCTGTCATGAACTAATCTTATAAAATTTTCTTAAAAGTTGTATGTTTAATATATGGAAATGCTGTAAATTATTTAATTAATCTCTTATACTTGGACATTTTATTCTTCAATGAACATTATATATAAATTTTGTGTAGCTTTCTGGTTATTTAGATTTAAAAAACTGGTTTTCTTGGTGTGGTATTTTTTTATAACTTAGATAATTTTCTTAGATTAGTATTGATTTAAAAAACAAAAGCCTTCAAAATGAAAAACAATTAACACTAGCATTTCAATATTTTACTGAGTTTTTTTTTAGGTAGGGTATGAATATTATGAACAGTAAAAAGGAATGATTTAATTTTTTTGGCCATTATGTCACTGAAACTTAGGGAAATAGAGTTCTGAAGATATTATTTAGATCATTCTATCTATGAACATTCACTCCCACACTCCATATGAAATTGCCACCAATAGGTAAAGCCTTCTTTAAGAAAATAAAGAATATTGTGTAGGTTGTTAAACAATAGTAATAAGAACATCAAAATGTAACAGTGTTTCAAATAATCATCTTAATTTCACATAACCCTACTTAAAGGCTAATAGCCTGAAAAAGTAAAGACGTTTTCAAAGCTACAGAAAGGAAATAAATATGATCCTTGCCTTTTAGAGCATGCAATTCATATAACAATTATTCTGAAAGCAAGAGTTTAGTTTTATGACATAGGATCAGTGAAGTCCAATCTCCACATGTTGCCAATGATTTAATACCTCATATTCTAAGTGGACATGCATAGTCATGGGAAGAAATGTTCATTGGACATAGAATTAGAAGAACATTGTGCATAAAAGAATCCAGATAGAAATTTTCAAGGGTGTACTTGTTCAAAAGATTAGTGATATTTGGGAAACATGTATGATAAAACAACTTGTAGCAAGGCCATATTTTTGTAAATATTGTTTAAAATACCAAAAGGTATTAATAGAGGAAACTAAAAACAGTTTGACTTTATAAAATCCTGCTAAATAAAATCTTGTCAAGTGATTAAAATTCCTAGTAAGAAAATAATACTGTGTGCTTCTATATCATTTTGGTCCTGCTATTATAAATACTGTCAAAGTTAAAGTTCTCATCATATCAAGAAAAAAGGCAAATTTAGTTTAATAAAGAGTAAAAAGTAGAAAAAAATTCACTAACCTTTAAAAGTTATCTACCACAATAAATAAATTAAAAAGTGAAGAAGCACAAACAACTAAATTCATTTTCTATTCACTGGCCTATCTTAGCCTATTATGCTACAGTCCAAAGTAATAACCACTGCTAGAAAGAGAAGATGAAAATTTTATACTCTTAAGTTATAAAGGGAAACATGTTATGACTACAACCCCAAAGCAAGTAAACCATGAATAAAATTATAAGTAAGTGTATCTAAGAAAAGCACATATTCAGTAGTGGAATTGAGTAGAAGTATTTATAGAAATACTAGCACTCAAATAGGCCTAAACTATATCAACCAACACTATTAATGTGCACAAGCATATTGATCTACAAATCTGCCCTCATATTTACCAGATGACTTTTAAAAATTGAACACACATCTGATACATAAGATTTGTGTAGGTAGAAGCTTAAAATGCAGCCTTCAAGTATGAACATGATTTTCTGGTATCACACACTGCAATAATAAAAAAAAATTTTAAAGGAGAAAGAAAACAGGAAAGGATCCTAATATTTCCTGGATAACAGTAAAAGGACTTGCAATACCTATTTTTAAAACTCAAAAGCTAAACACTGATATATTTATTTTGTAACTTGAAGATCTTTAAATTAAATTATCTGTAAGTAGTGAATATTAGTTTGTTGGCACCAAAAAAAAAAAAAAAAAAAAAAAAATTGTCCAGGCCTTTAAATGCATTGTGTAATTTAATCCTCTCTTCATCTCAATTAAATTAGCATTACTATATGCATTTTACAGGCAAGGAAACTAAATCTAGGACATTAGGTAATTTATAATGGATCCTACACCTAGTGAGTAGTAGAGTCAAATGGAGATCACTCTAGCTCTAAGTATATACTATTTATAATGCATCCTACTGCCTCCCACGCAGAAAAGCACACACTTGGCAAGAATCTCTGTTTAATGATGAATGATGACCATATGTTTTAAAGGTAAATATTTTCTGCTGGGTAAAACATTATGATTCAGTAGCCAATCACAACACATCAACCCTCACAACTCTTCTTTCACCGGGGAATCCTTGGTTTCTGAGAATAAAGCAGAAGACCCTGAAAGTAAATTGCCTCTAAAAACAAAAACAAAAACAGCAGTCTATTACCTTGCCTTAAATAATGCCGTATTCAGTTATTACTTCCTGCCAGAGCGACAGTTTAAGCACAAGGCATTAAAAACTGTTTTCTCCTGTTCGGGCAATTTATTTATTGCTTCATACACTATTTGTCTAGAAGTGATGGATAAATATTTGAAGGGAAAGATGCATCACTCTGGATGCTCCATGAAATTCAGGATGGATAAAAGTCAAATGTTTCAGGCTCATCTAGTTTTAGCTTTCTGCCTAAAATAAAGCAAAAACAAGTTTTATAAGCTTTAGTATTAATTTTTAAAGAATATATTCCAATTTTTAAAAGAATAATATATATTTTTAATTTTGGGGACAGATATTAAAGTACCTGAAACAAGTAGGTAGACTATCTGACAAGATTTTGAGACTATGATTTATTCTTTGGATTATATTTTCACATGACCAAAAGGGAAGCAACCAAATATTGGTAGTAGCAACTCAGTCATCTGCTATTTCTAATATCACAGATGAAATAAATTGCATATTAAGCCCTTACTGAGATTTAAAACAGCAACTGTGTTAAGATTTTTGCACAAACATCACATTTAATGTCATAGTTCTTTTGCCTGATATCTAGTGCCTCTCTCTCACTTGCTATGGGTCATTGGTCAAAATTATTCTCTTAAGGAAGCTTTTCCCAATCACTTTACTTACTATTGTAAACCCCCTTTACTGGCACTTTCTATTGCTCTTCCCTTCTTTATTGTTTTCTTCATAGCAATTATCACCATCAGGTATAGTATATATTGTATAGATTTATTTAATTTTTAACCATAATTTTAAATTTTATTATAAAAGTTTTTTCAATGACTCACCAAAACAAACAAAAGAATGAATGGGCACACACTCAATCTTCTCCCACCCAAACTATAATACATAAATCTATCAATTGGAAAGGAAAGAAGGATTAACTTCAAATAGTTCATTTTAAGTACAAATTGGTACTGCCATTTCTAGACATATTGGTGATACTGGATTAATAAACCAATACCCATGACTAATACATAAACTTGTAATGATCCTGTTAAAACTCCCCCAATTTGAATGTAATCACTGTGATGGCATGGATTATATTTTAAATATTTACCATTTGTTAATTATTTATTTATACCTTTTTGTTCTGTGCTGCAGTTCCAGTGCTTAAAATGCTGCCTACCTAAATATTTCTGTAATGAATGTGTTTATTCTTTACCCTTTCAGATATTATCATTTTGTTGAATACACTAAGGCTGAAAAGAAAAAGTAACTTAACCAAAGTCATAAAGCAAGTAACTAATTAGGCAGGTATGTGGAAATCCAAAGTTCAAGTCTCTCTAATCATTATACAGCTTCTAGAAAAAAGAATCAACTCATAACAAAAGTTTGTTTATCTAGAAGAAAATGTGAGAGGAGAAGGCGTGGAGTATATGGTAATCCCCTGTATTTTCAATGCAACTTTTCTGTAATCTAAAAGTTCTTTAAAAATAATGTTAAAAAAAGAATTGATATAGTAAAACAGTTTGTATATCTGTTCTTCAGATTTAGGTATATTTGAATACATTTTGAGCATATCTAGAAATTATAGCAAGGGGAAACCATTTTTAAAATGCCCTTCTTGACTGGTCCACTTTCAGAAGGTCACTCACTTTGAACAAGCAGGTAGCTTTGGAAGTGACACAAATGTGGTGGTGAGGGAGACCAGGGATCACCTCAGACCATCTGTATCAACCCTGGAAATCAATGTGTTGACAGATGTCACAGCCAGTTTTCCCTAATGTCCAATAACCTGAATGTCACGAAAACATTTGCTAAGATAAGAAAATATGTTGAACACAATATTTAACCTTATGTAAGGACTTTTTATATTTTGAAAAGAAAATATAGTGAAAATATAGAAAAAGAAAATATGGTAAAAAATTCAGATATCTGAACTCTTCATATTCCATAAGACATATACTTAAAATACACATTTTCGCTCTGCAATATATATTTAAGTCTAGTTTATTTTACTTTTACTTCCTCTGACTCGTTTTTAAAATAAATCAAGTAATCCCATTTCCCATTAAACTTACCATATACACACACTTTTGTTCTTTTTCTTTTGTTCTGCTTTCAAACACAAACCACAAGCAAAGATTTGTCAGCACTGAAGAATTTGATGAGAATTTGCTAATGACAGAACAGGGAGAGATTGTTAAATTCAGGAAGCAGCTAGTACAAGGAAAATATCTTAGCCATGGGTAATAGGAAAAGAATAAATAATCATGCAGCTGCTCCTACTTTTCCTACTGACTGCTTTCTTACCATTACTCTAACCTGGACAACAGAGACAAGGTCATTGTCTTAGTTTGCCAGAGCTGCTATAACAAATATCACACAATAGGTTGGCTTAAACAACAAGTATTTATTGTCTAATGGTTATGAATTTTAGAAGTGCAAAATCGAGATATAGGCAAGGCTTGCTTTCTCCAGGGGTCAGTAGTGTCCTGGTGATGGCAGTTCTCTGTCACGTGGTGATCTCTCTCTCTCCTCCTGTCTGCAATTCTGGTTTCCACTGACATCTGGCTTCATCTGGTTTCTGACTAGAACTACTGCATCTTCTGACTGCTTCCAAATTTTCTCTCTTTATAAGGCCTCCAGCTATATGAAATAAGGGCCAACCTGATTCAATATGGCTCCATCTAAAAAGGATTTTCAAAGGTCCACTTCATAAATGAGTCCACACCTTAAGTAATACTAACATGGTCAATGGTCTTATTAAATAAATTACAAAAGGTCCTATTTACAGGAACACAGTGTAAGACTTGAACGTATCTTTTGTCACATGGTTAGGGCTTGAAGATGTCTTTTCTGGGGAACATGATTCAATCCTCAATAGTTATGATAATATTGGTGGGAATTTTAAGGCTGGAATTTTACAGATAAT
>JAQZBX010072683.1:0-15117 GCA_029593785.1 Cabassous unicinctus | reverse complement strand
CCCATTTTTTTTTTTTAAAGATTTATTTATTTATTTATTTATCCCCCCCTTGCTGCTTGTGTTTTACTGTGTCCATTCGCTGTGTGTTTCTTCCATGTCTGCTTATCTCCCCCTTGCTGTGAGGTCCTGTTGCATCAGCCCGCCGCGCCGCGCGGGCCGACCTGCTCTCACAAGGAGGCCCCAGGAAGCGAACCCGGGGCCTCCCGCATGGTAAACGGGAGCTCTATTGATTGAGCCACACCCACTTCCTGCTGTGAGGTTGCTGCATCAGCCTACCTCGCCGCGCGGGCCGACCTGCCCTCACAAGGAGGCCTCGGGACGCGAACCCGGGGCCTCCCATACGGTAAACGGGAGCTCTATCCATTGAGTCACACCCGCTTCCCAACCCATTTTTGATATATTGCTTTGGCAGCCTTCAGCAACCTAAAACAGGGGCTCTGGATTTTTACTTTGGGGCCTGCTTCTCTTCTGTTTCTGATTTTATTTTATAAAATTTAATTGGACAAACATGTTTTTGATCAAATTACATTATTCTCGGCCAGGGGAGTGGAGAACAGAATTCTGTCCTCTGTGTGCTGGGTTTGGGTCAATAGCATTTCCTGAACAGGTGAGCCAGGCCTGGGGCTGAGAACAGAGGGAGCCAGGCGTGGCCCCTGCCCTGGAGGGGGTCTCTGTCCTCTGGGAGTCAAGAGTAAGCTGTCACACCACAGGGTTTGTACAGTGGTGGAGGGGAACTGTGGGATGGACCCCACCCTGAAGGGCCAATCGTTGGCTTCTTTCAGGTGGGAAGCCCAAGAGGGGTCCTAAACGGTGAGTGGCTGTTCATACAGGACTTTGCACACTGATGTTCACAGCAGCTGTATTAGTCAGCCAAAGGGGTGCTAATGTGAAATACCAAAAATGGGTTGGTCTTTATAAAGGGTATTTATTTGGGGTAGAAGTCCACAGTTACCAGGCCATTAAGCGCTAAGTTTCTTCTCTCACCAGTCCATTGCCACGTGTTGGAGCAAGACAGCTGCCTGCGTTTGCCAGGGTTCAGGCTTCTGGGATTCCTCTCTTCCCGGGGCTGCGTTTCTCTCCGGGCTCAGCTCCTGTTTCCTCCACAAGGTCAGCTGTAGGCCATCAGGCGAACGGCTTGCTTTTCTTCTCCTGGTGCCTTCTTTCCAACATCAAAACTGCTTCTCAAAAGACTGCTTCAACTCTGTTCTTTGCCTTGCCTTTTATATTCGATTCCCCACCCACCAAGGGGTGGGGCTCAACACCCTAATCATAACCTAATCATGCCCAGATTTACAGATCAGTTTACAAGCATGATCCAATTATATTTTTGGAATTCATAATTACAATAAATTGGCCAACTGTAACAGCGGCGTTGCTCACAACGGCCAAAAGGTGGAAAATACTCAAGTATTTTCTACAGGTAACTAGATACACAAAATGTGGTCTGTATATGCAATGGGATATTATTTGGCTATAAAAAGGAATGAAGTTCTGATAACATGTGACAACATGGATGAGTCTTGAAGACATCCTGTTGAATGATGGCGACATATTGCACGACTCCATCTCTATGAAATGTCCAGAATAGGTAAATCCATAGTCACAGAAAGCAGATCAGTGGTTGCCAGGGACTGGGCAGGGTGGGGTTGGGGGTGGGAAAAGGATAGGGAGTGACTGCTTTAATGAATATAGGGCTTCCTTTTGGGGTAATAGAAAGCTCTGGAATTAGATAATGGTGATGACTGTACAACCTCATGAATGTACTAAATCCCCTGAACTGTGTACTTCCAGATGGTTAATTTGGTAAATTTTATGTTATGTGTATTTTACCACCCTCCCTCCTATACACCATATACATCAATATTCAAAGAGTGGGAGTTGGGCAGGCAAAGAAATGGAAAAGGGTGTTACAGGCAGAAGGACCAGCAGAGATGAAGGCCTGGAGGTGTGAAAGTCCAATAACACATCCCTCTCTCTTCTCCCATTGTCCCTGGTGTGCTAATTGCCCAAATCACCCTCCACAGTGGTCTCTCTGCTCCATGTTCCTTTGCCTTAAGATTGGGTTGTTTCTTCCGTAACCAGTTTGCACCTTGGGCCTGCAAAGTGTTCTTCCCTATCCTTACAGGTTTCCAAGTCCATCCACTAACCTACCCACCCAGTCAGTCAGCCACCCCACCAACTATCCATTTATCCATCCACCCATCCACCCACCCACCCCTCCATCTATCCATCCATCCATCCAAACATCCATGTATCCATCCATCCATTTATCCACCCATCCACCTCTCCATCCATCCATCCATCCATCCATCCATCCATTTATCCACCCACCCACCCATCCGTCCATCCATCCATCCATGTATCCATCCATCCACGTATCCAGCCAGCCAACAATTATTTATTGGGTGCTGACATGTCAGCATTGTCAGCAGACATTGCCTGCTGAGCAGGGCCTTCCCTGGGGAAGCCCAGGGCACGTAATGAGCAGATGTGTGCTGAGGTTTACCTCATGCCATGCTTGGGCCCTGCCCAAGATGGGCACAGACTTGCCCCTGGAGTTCCGCCCTTGCCGGGCTGCCTGGTCTTGTCAGGAGGGAGGTGGCTCTCGCCTCTCAGCCTGGGAAACTGTCCCTACCACTCTGTTCCAGACTGTGACAGAGGCTGAGGCGATCAACCCAGACCACAGATGGCCATGCTGCCCCAGGAGCGCCGCCCCTCACCGCCTTTCTAGGGATATGAACTCGCTTAGTCACTGCCAGCTACTGTTTGGCTTTTCCTCCCCCACCCCAGATATTTTGTTCAGGTTTCCAAACAAAACACCAGATATTCACACTCCTCAGAGAGCCTCTGGGACAGCCATTCCCTCTGGGGTCCAGGCTCACCGTGGCCTTTTTAGACATGGGACTTAAAGCCAGTCCCTGCCTGTGGTTCTCGGGAAAGCCGAAGCCATCATTAACCTCACATGGATCCCTTCTGGCGTCCCGTAAACGGGAGGTCCCTGATGTGGGCTCCTTCTGCCAATGCCATGCCACGACCACGTGCCTGCCTGCTAGGGGTGGGCTGGGGCCGGCCAGGACTGCCCATCTAGACAGAGCGTAGACTCCCCAGTGTCCTACTTTCTGATGAGAAAAGCGTAGAAGGAAGCTGGCCTGGGCTTGGTAAAGGTCAAGAGAGAAGGGACAGCTGCTGCCTCCCACAGGCCCTCTTCTCCCGGCCCAGCCCGGAAGAGTTGCTGTTCCTGGTTGGACCCAGCATACAACGGACTTTGCTGGGCCAAAGCCGGCCTTTGCTTGTGAAATAAATCCACCCCAGGCCAGGAGCCTCAGAATGGGTGAGAAATGATATCCTCAAGCTCTAAGGGCATCTCAAGTCCTGAGGCCTGCGCTCCCCTGCGATTGCTGACCGCTTTAGACGGAGGTGGGCTGGAGTAAGGCAGGTGGGCTTCAAAGCTACTCTCACGCTGGGCCTGGGGGTTCCCGACTCCAGGACATCGTGCCCTGGCACATGGGGGGAAGCCTGACTCGGGCATCTTGGATGGCATCTTTTTTTTTTTTTTTTAAGATTTATTTCTTTATTTACTCCCCCCTCGTTGTTTGCGCTTGCTGTCTGCTCTCTGTCTGTTCGTTGTGTGCTCTTTGTGTCTGCTCGTCTTCTATTAGGAGGCACAGGGAGCCAAACCTAGGACTTCCCAACTAGGAGGGAGGTACCCAATCGCTTGAGCCACATCCGCTCCCTGCTTGTTGTTTCTCTCGTTGCGTCTCCTTATTGCATCAGCTCATTGTGTCAGCTCACCACTCCAGCTCGCTGTCTTGCTCGTCTTCTTTAGGAAGCACCGGGAACCGAACCCAAGACCTCCCATGTGGGAGGCAGGCACCCAACTGCTTGAGCCACATCCACTCCCTTAGATGACATCTTGATCCTTGTGATGGATGTAATGTCACAGGATTCATGTCGTTTGGGTTATAGTTTATCTGATAGACATTCCCTGTGGACCTACTTGTGGGAAGCTCAGGCAAAGGGAACAGAAGGTGCAAAGAGAGAAGACATTGAGGGGTGATAGGTCCTGGCCTGTGGCTGAATCACCAGCAGGGCCTGAGGTGGGAGGTGAGGCCAGTGCAGTGAATGGCCAATGAAGCCCCGATCGAAATGGCCTTGTGACCAGGGCAGGACAGGGTCAGGAAGTTAGAAATGTACCACGGTGGCAGTGGGAACTATTGAAGGATTTTCGGGGATGGGGGGCGGTGACAGGCAGGGGAGAATAGAGGGATGGGGGATGCTATTGCAATGCCAAGTGGTAGCCATGGGGTGATGGGGAAGGGCGAGATGAAGGGGGCTTTTAGAAACGGCCCTGGGGGCCGATGGCCTATGAATGAACACAGGAATTGTCTGACCTGGGATGTGCATTGGTTTCATCCCCAGGCCAGGTCCTGGGGAAGTGGAGCCAAGGACCATAGCAACATTCGCTTGGGAATGGTTCTCTGAAGCCTCCCCTGCTCTCCCCCAGGCGTCGAAGGGAGAGGTCACTGGTGCTAAGAGGGTGCAGGAGAGGAGGCGTGGCCAGAGAAGGGCTTTGATCTGAAGGATGAAGATGAGCTGAGTGCTCATCGACTGGGGGAGTGGGGATGGCAGCCAGCACAGAATGTGCCAAGGTCCTGTGGCAGCAGGGGCAGAGAAGAGAAGGGGCTGGAAGGAGGCCCGCGAGGCTGCACAGAGAGCGAGGTATGAGATGAGGCTGGAGGGTGCCAGAGACAGATGGCAGGGGCCCTGGGGTGCCACTGAAGGGCTTTCAGCAGGGCCGATGTGTTTGCAGCAGCCACCCGGGCTGCAGCTGGTGACAGTCTTAGATCAGACCAGGAGCTGGTGCCCATGTCCAGATGAGAGGCGGACTCATATGACTTCCATAACCAGAAAAAATGTTGGACCGCATACACCACGAGATCCCAATTTTATTTAAAAAACACATGCATGGACGTGTGCTGCTTCTTCATCCGGGTGCTAGTTACAGGGGGGGTTTCACTCTGAAAATCAGCTAGCTATGCGCTTATGAGCCGTGCACTTTCCTGCATGTATACTATGTTTCAGTTAAAATATTTTAAAATATATTTAACATACACACACGCCGAGAACAAAGACCGGAAGCTGGCGCACCACGACGTTGAGAGAGGTTTTCCCTGGGTGGTGGGTTTATGGATTCATTTCATTTTCTTTCCCATATGTTCCAAATTTTCTGCAATAAACATGCATCAACTTTATTGAACAATAACTAAATGTGTATCATCAAAGAAGGACTGGGTAAGTGAAATAAGCCAGGCACAAAAGGACAGATATTGTATGAGCTCACTTATATGAAATAACTAGAATAAGCAAATTCAGAGAGACATCCAGGGCTGGGGATGGGGAGAAAGGGGAGTTATTGCTTAATGAGTACAGAGTTTCTGTTTGGGGAGATGAAAAGGTTTTAGTAATGGAAGGCGGTGATGGCATAACATCCTAAAGATAATTCATTCCACTGAATCGTACACATAAAAATGGTTGAAATGTCATATATGTTAGCACAAAAAAGAAACGAAAGAAGCGATGGCCTCGTACCGTCACTCACCAATCCTTTTCTATCCCCAAAGCCATTCTAACAGGAGGCAGAGATTAGAATCGGAATTTGGTCTGCCCTTAGACTCTGTTCCAAATAAATATTTTTAGCCCCGTGATCTGCCCCTCTTCAGATGTCCTGCTAACGAGGGGGGGCCCTGCTGTTATCAGAACAGACGTGCTGTGGCACGAGCTGGGTGGCTTGGGTGCTTCCCTCACCTGCGTCCCCTTCCAGAGGTCAAGGGTAATAATAGAAATGACCTCATGGTCACTGGGAGGTGTCACCAGGCTAATGCCCACGAAGCCTGTTGCAGAGGAACTTGGCACAGGGGACAGGCTGCCGCAAATACCCTCCTGATTAGACAATGCCCGGGTTACGTGGCAGGTATCTCAAGGTCCCAGGTTACTGGCCCAGCTTGTCAGAGAAAGCCCAGCAAATGCTGCCCTGCCCGGCCATCCCTGGGGGAGGGACGGGGCCGCTGGGGGTGGGCGTGCTTTGCTTCCCTGGCATGTTTCCTGTTTTGCTCCCCGGTGATCATGCCCTGCTGCGCCCCCTCATTTTTCACAGCTGCATACTCTTTCACCGTGTGTATTTAAGGCAATGAGCTGCCACGATGGTGAGGTTATAGCAGGAAGACTTAGAGGAAGCAGGTCGAGGTAGATGGAAGGACTAGAGCAGAGAGTCAGAGGGCAGAGGTGATTTTTCTGCCCTGCTGGGTAGGCACAACCAGCTGATGGCACCGGCCACACCCTTTGAGGCTGGCCTTGGCCAGCCCTCTGCTCCTACCGTGTTCTCAGCCCCGCTGTCCCAGGGCTTTGGGATTTGGGGCTGTGCTGTGTCTGAAACCTGGTCTCCTTTGGCAGTAGCTGCCCAAATGACAAATGCATAAACCCTGTTTCCCAGCGGGCCTGCTGCCCAGGGGAACTCGGATTCAGGGTGTCATTTAGGTACAAGGTTATTCTTTGCAACACTGTATATAAAAACAAAAGCTTGTCTTTATTGAATAAATAAATAACTATAGCCCATATAATGGAATACTATGCACCTGATAAAAACGAGTGAGGAGAAATTTCCTAGAGACAGAAGGGAGAAATGGGGAGTGAGTGTTCAGGGGGCCCAGGGTTTCTGTTTTGGTGATGAAAAAGTTTTTGTAATGGAAGGAGGCGATTAGAGCACAAGATTGCAAAAGTAATTAACGCCACTGAATTGTACACTTAATCATGATAAATGTATGCACCTGATAAAAAGGAGCAAGGACCCATCTCTAAGCTTTGTTACGTGAGAAAAGCAAGGTGCAAAACAGACTATCTTTGCATAAAAAGGGGGATAAGGATATATTTGTATTTCCTTATTTTGCATAAAGAAGCTGTGGCTACCTGCTAAATGACTAAATGCTGCTTGTGGGGTGGGGGTAAAAAATGACTGGTTAGGGCACGTGACTGGGGAGGGAATCTGTTCACTGCCTTTCTATTTTTGACCCATGTGAACTTACTACTTTTCAAATTGAAAAAAGTATGGTGTCTTTACAACAAAGCATGTTATGTTTTTAAAAAGGAATGGGTTGGGCTTGAGTGTCACATGGTTTGAATCTCATTCAACCTCAAAGCTGTGTGGCCTTGGGCAGGTCCCTCAATGTCTCTGTTTCAGTTCCTCCATTTATGAAATGGGGATAATAGCAGTTTCAGCCTTGGGTTGCTGAGATGACTAAATGAGATCATCTGTGCCCAAGGCCTAGCAGGCACTAGGCAGGCAGCAAGAGTGAGCTGCAGTGATTGGTGGTGGTGGTGGTGGTGATGATGTTGATGATGATGGTGATTGTAACCGCTGGCCAATTTGATGTAATTATGAATTCCAAAAATATAATTGCATCATGCTTTTAAACTGATCTGTTAATCTGGGCATGATTAGGTTAGGATTAGGGCATTGAGCCCCACCCCTTGGTGGGTGGGGAATCGAATATAAAAGGCAAGGCAGAGAACAGAGTAGAAGCAGTCTTTGAGAAGCAGCTTTGATGTTGGAAAGAAGGCCCCAGGAGAAGAGAAGCGAGCCATTCACCTGATTGCCTACAGCTGACCTTGTGGAGGAAACAGGAGCTAAGCCCAGAGAGAAGCAGCTCCAGGAAGAGGAACCCAAGAAGCCTGAACCCTGGGCAAATGTCGGCAGCTGTCTTGCTCCAACATGTGACAATGGACTTTGGTGAGGGAAGAAACTTATGCTTTATGGCCTGGTAACTGTGGGCTTCTACCCTAAATAAATACCCTTTATAAAGACCCACCCATTTTTGGTATTTCACATTAGCACCCCTTTGGCTGACTAAGACAGTGATGATGATGGTGATGGTGATGATGGTGATGATGGTGATGGTGGTGATGATGGTGGTGGTGGTGGTGATGGTGTTTGTGACGGTGGTTATCGTGATGGTGGTGGTGATGGTGATGATGGTGGTGATGGTGGTGATGGTAGTAATGGTGGTGGTGGTGATGGTGGTGATGGTGATGATGGTGATGATGGTGGTGATGGTGATAATGGTGGTGATGGTAGTAATGGTGGTGGTGGTGGTGGTGGTGATGATGATGGTGATGGTGGTGATGGTGGTGATGGTGATGATGGTGATGGTGGTGATGGTGGTGATGGTGATGGTGAAGATGGTGATGATGGTGGTGATGGTGATGATGGTGGTGATGGTGATGGTGATGATGGTGATGATGGTGGTGATGGTGATGATGGTGGTGATGGTGGTGATGGTGATGATAGTGGTTATGGTATTGCTGGTGGTGGTAAGTGATGGGGTGGTGGTGGTGGTGGTGGCAGCAGTGGGCTTCCTGAAAGCACCGTGACTTGGAACAGGCCCAGGCAGCAGGATGTGGCACCCAGAGCCACTGTAAACCTCCTCCTGCTCTTCTGCCACCCGGCACTTTTCTGTCTGTGTCTTTTCTGTGCCTCAGAGACCTGATGGGAGCTGCTCACTAAGTGAGAGTGGGATTTCCTCCTCCTCTTCCCCTTGCACCACATGGATAGTGTGGGGAGACCCCACAGGCTGAAGGCCTGAGTGATTGCTAGCCAGGGACTGGGGACGAAGAGGTTGAGTTAAAGCATGTGAACATCACTTAGGTTGCCAGATGTATGAAGACACAGAATAATGAGTGCCCCCAGGATCTAGCCCCAGCCTCTGGTCCTGCCTGACCCTTTGGTTCTACTTCTTGGATACCCTAAAAGTGCGCAGCCTAGGGTATAGTTCCACTATGTCACAGCCCTGAGTCATCGCTGATGAGGACAACAGCAGAGAGGGCCTTCGCCTGCCCAAAGTCAAGCAGCCAATGTACAGCATGCCAGACCACGGGACCCAGCTCTGAGGCCATCTCACTTCTCGCCTAGAAGGTTCTACCAGGCTTTGAGGGATGGTTTCACTGAATAAACAGCCCTCTGAGCCTCACTTTGTTCACCTGGCTCTTCCTGTGTGGGGACAAGGTCAGGCCTGCAGCCACTTTGGTCTGTTATCTGAGTCTGTCGTTACCCAGTGGAAACGTTTCTGAAATATGAGCCAATATAATTCCCATCACGCGGCTGATCTTTAAAAGGAGGCAAGCGTGGGTAGGTGTATAAAGCACAGCCCCAGACTCAGGTGTGTGGGAATTAGGCTTTTCTATAAATTCACTTAATTTCTGTTTAAGCCTCTACTTGACAGGCTCATGGAAAACTCTAGCCTGGAATTTTCTGGGCTAACTCCTTTCACAGAGTGGACGCTGGCCCTGACAGCTGGGACAGGGGATGCCTGGGGGTTGTCAGAAGCCCCCTGAGATCTTGAGGTTCCAGGCTACTTGTTAAGAGGTCGGGGCCACAGCCCTTCTTGGGGACAGGCCCCTGTTCCCTGTTGCGGTCTCTCTGTGGCCCTGTGAGTGTCCCCTTCTTCCCACTCTTTGCTCTTCTCAGTGTGAACTTTACCTTATTCCTTTCAATATGTTCCTGGCCCAGATATGGTGGCCTCCCCTCAATTTCCTGGAGGCCCCAAAGGGCCCAGGACACGGGTCAGCAAAGTTTTTCTGTAAAGGGCTGGAGAGTATGGCTTTGCAGGCCACATGGTTTCTATCACAACGTCTCAAATCTGCTGATAGAAGGCAAACCAAGCCGAGGATGATACATTAAAGAATGGGCGTGCCTGTGTCCCAATAAAACTTTATTTACCAAAACAGGCAGCGGGCTGGATTTGGCCCCCAGGATGTAGTTTGCTGGCCCCTGGTCTAGGCCTTTGCACGCCAAAGCCTTTTTTTTTTTAAAGATTTATTTATTTATTTATTTATCCCCCCCTTGCTGCTTGTGTTCGCTGTGTCCATTTGCTGTGTGTTTTTTCTGTGTCTGCTTATCTCCCCCTTGAGGTCCTGCTGCATCAGCCCACCGTGCCGCGCGGGCCGGCCTGCCCTCACAAGGAGGCCCCGGGAAGTGAACCCAGGGCCTCCCATATGGTAAACGGGAGCTCTGTCGATTGAGCCACACCCGCTTCCCAATGCCAAAGCCTTTTGTAAAATCCCAGAAAGCTTTCCTGCTGCCCAGCCTATCACACCTCTCCCCAGAGGCCGGGAGTGGATAAAAAAGAAAATCAGATATTCGTCCTCGGACACCTGCTCCTCCGTGCATACTTTCGTAAGTCATTTACCTTTGGAGGGAAGCTACATTTTCCTATATTGATTTGCCTAAAGCTGCTTGTGCTTCATGCTCTTGGGTCATAAGCAAAGTTCTTTCCCAAAGCTCTTTTGGGCACATACTGAGTTTCCGTCAGTCGCAAGCCCTCCAGGTGTGTGGCTAAGACCTCTTGCTCAGGGGATCCAGCTGGTCAGGAGAGGAGATCTGCTCCCACCACTTTCTGCCTGTGTCACCTTGGGCAAGATACCTTGTCTCTCTGTGCCTCCGTTGCCTAGTTTGTGAACTGGGGGAAATGCTCATCCCTTACTCTCATTTCTCAGGGTGGTCCCGAGGCTAGATGTGACAGGTATGTAAGGTGCTGGCAGGGGACCTGGCAGGGGTGAGCACTCAACATATGGGAGCTGACAACCCAGCCTCCTGCTCCCATTCCCGAGGGTGGAGACTTGAGGCAGCAGATGGGAGAGGTGGTTAGAAGGTAGACGTGTTAGGATTAAGCGGGTGGAATTGCTCAGATCCCACTTCCTGCTGTGTGTCCCTGGGCAAGCCACATAACTTCTCTGAGCCTCAGTTTCCTCATTTGTGATACAGGGACCAACTTGGCGAGAACTTCCATGCGATGACACATGGTAAGTTGCTTCGTGAGCGTGTTGACCAGCTGGAGCAGGGCCTGGACTGTCCCAGCTAGTGTTCTACCTGCGGGGGATGGGCAGTGGTCACTGAGAAGCAGGCCTTAGGTGACAGAGCCCAGAGAGGGTGGCTGCTTCCCGCCGTGGGTGGGCCTCGGTTCTCCTCTGCCTTTCCAAGTCCCCCCAGCCGTCCTAATGGTTTCAGCGTCATCGGCTGCCTGGTAAAATGGCATGCCTGCTCTCCTGTTCCCAGACATTCACTCCTCCTCTGCCTTGGGTGGGGGAGGGGGTTGCAGTGAGGCCACGGGATCTCGCCACGGCCCGAGGTACGGTGAAGCTGGCCATGTCGCCGCAGCAGCGACTCGTCGCCAGTGGCCCAGAGGTCACGCTCTTTGCCCGGCCCTCTCCTCTCACGGGCCGTGGGAGGGTGTTCCTTCCGGCTAAAGTAAGTGGGGAGCCAGGTCCCTGCCATCCTGAAGCCCAGAGTCTCCTGGGGTGGAGGGACACACTCAGCACGTCCCAGATGGAGCATTGGAGGTAAAAAAATGATCAAAGATCATTCTGAAAATATGGACTAGAGTGGACTTTCTGGTGTTCTACTATAGACTTAATGTGATTCCAGCAATGGAAGAAATTATATCATGGATGTGGAGACAGTGGCCACTGCAGGTGCTGAAGGCAGGGAGAGAGAAGAAGACGTGCAATATGGGGGCATTTGCAGGACTTGGAATTGTCCTGAATGACACTGCAAAGACAGATACAGGCCATTATATATCCTGCCATAGCCTACAGAATTGGGTGGGAGAGAGTGTAAACTACATTGTAAACTGTAATCCATGCTTAGTGACAATGCTCCAAAATGTGTTCATCAATTGCAACGAATGTACCACACTAATGAAGGATGTTGTTAATGTGAGGAGAAGTGGGAGGTGTGGGGAGTGGGGCATATGGGAACCCCTTACATTTTTTTATGTAACATTTTATGTCATATAAATATCTTTTAGAAAAAATAAAAAATATATTAAAAAAAAAAAGATCATTCTGGAGAGAGCTAAGTGCTGTGGAAAACAAAACAAAACAACTGCAACAAGACAAAGCTCCATCCTCTGGGTGGGGGCTCTTGCCGTGGATCCCCGATCCCGGCCTCTCTGAGCAGGTCCCTTCTGAGCTGAGCCCTGCGAGGCCAGCCCAAGACAAGGCTTCAGGCAGAGGGGACAGGAACAGCACAGCTGGAGGCAGGGGTGGCTTGGCAGGGGGCAGGGGGGAGAGGAGGCTCTTTCAAGGCCTTGCAGGCCATGCCGGGCACTGGGAGGAGAAGGGACAGGGGAAGGCTCTGAGGAGCAGGGGCACGGCACGGAGGCCATGTCAGTAGGGGGAAACGGGGGGAATGGAGGTTGGGAGAAGCAGGTCTATTCGGAAGAAGCCCTGGAGGTAAATCCACCAAGGCTGTTGGCATGAGAGCCCCACTCCCCACCCAAGGCATCCCGTCGGGCCCCCAGTGCCTCAGTTTCCCAGCTGCTAAAACAAATACCATACAATGGGTTGGCCTGAACAACAGGAATTTATTGGCTCGCAGTTTTAAGGTGAGAAGTCCAAAATCAAGGTGTCGGCAAGGCGAGGCTGTCTCCCCAAAGACCGCGGCGTCTGGGCTGCCCACCGTCCTTGGCCCTTGGCGTTTCCGTCACCTGCCAGCGCACACGGTGTCTTCTCCTTTCTCTCCAGGTTCCTGGTTCTGTTGACTTCCAGTTTCTGCTCCTCCATGCTTTCTCTCTCTCTCTCCATCTGACTTTCACTCTGCTTATCAAGGACTCAGATGAAAACCCATCCTGACTCAGCTGGGCCACACCTTAACTGAAGGAGCTTCTTCAGGAGATCCGTCCTATTGACAATGGGTCCACGCCCACCAGAATGTGGACCAAGACCAAGAACATGTCCAAACTGGGGTCCACTATTCAGTCCACCACCCCCAGCCAGGCAGGGGCCCCAATCCCAGCTCCAGGCTCCCTCCCTCTCCGTCCCCAGGGAAGCCTTGGCACCTGCGGAAATGTCAGCCATTCATTCTGAAGTGGGGGCAGAAGAGCAGGTCTCCTCCACCCCCTCCCACCTCCTTCCAATACCTCCACCTCCCTCCTCGCCTCCTGCCAACACCAGTTGTCCCTTTAAAAAGAAAGCCCTGGGGACATTGAGGCCTCTGGACCCTGTGTAGGGTTCTGCCTTCCAAGCCTCTGGGAGGCCTGGAGACTTCCAGAGCAACGCCCTCTTTCTGGAGGGCCCCAGAGGCCCATCTGTTCATCACCCCCCAAATGAACCTTCCCGGGTAGGCACAGCTGACCCCGCCATGGTGGTGCCAGGGAGTGGGTTCGGGGATAAGCTCCAAGCCCTGCCCATGGAGACAACCCAGCCTGGGGGCCGGAGCTGGGGGGGGTCTGGGTTTTCCCCAGGGCCCCGCTTGTCGGTCGCCAGAGGCCCCAGGCACACAGCCATTCTCCGTCCTGGCTCTCTCTGCCGCATCATTCTCTTGGGGACGCCTGTGGTTAAAATGTTCCTTCGTGAAACACTTCCAGACCGTTGGCACACTGCTGTGACCCTGTGAGCTGCCTGGGTGCCACACCAGCTGCCCTGGCCAACCCCCTGGAGCTCCCCACGGCCCAGCACCTACGGGGCTAGTGCTTGGCATGGCCGGGGGCTCCAGGACAATGGCATTAGCTCTGAAGGGCGTCTGTACTGTCAAGGTGAGATACTTTGGATCTCACCCCTGCTGCCTGTCCCCTGCCTGGCCGGCACCATGGCCCAGGCTGGTCTCCGTCCTCCAGTGCCCACCTGGTGGCAGGCCGCCCTGGCTCCCTGGCCTTCCCCCTCCTGGCTTGTTTCTTCGTCTTCTCTGCTCTCTGGCAGGATCGGGGTTTTACTCTGCCCACTAGCGCCCGTGTTTTGAATGAGTTAAGGATTTAAAGCCACTAACAGGCCCCAAAACACCTTCTCTGGGCTGGGGGCCTTTCCTACATCACGGCATTCTGGAAGCCTCCTCACTGAGTGACCCTCTCTCCCCCAAAGTCCTACAGGAACATGTGCCCCAAAAATATTGTAATGTAGATATTATTAGAAGCAGTAACCAAGCCTTCATTCACTTGTGCGTGGGAGCCATTCATCCATCACCTGTTTACGGTGGGCCTGCATTTGCAGACATTCTTCTGGGGCCCATGGGAGGTGGGCTAGATAGGCAGGAAGTGGCCATTGGAGGTGGGCTTGGGCGGTGGCGCCGTTGGCAAAAATGAAGTCTAGGACATAACCCTGGGGACGTGATGGCCGAGATGGTGAAGCCTGGTGCGCTGAGGCCAAGCAGGTCAAGGGTTTGTGAGGCTCCTGACCGTCCACAAGGATGCTGGCAAGGGGAGGTGGGGAGAGAGTGGTGGGTGGGAGCCCCTAGCACGAGCCACAGACCCGCCTCGGCACAGAGCTGCACCCACCGCCTGCCTCTCGCTAATCCTCATAGCAAACCTTGGATAACGCTACCGTTATCCCATGAAGTCAGAATTGGGTCTCCAGGAGGGAACAATCCTGGGTCCTGCGGCGGGGGGGCGGCGGGGGGGTGGCAGGACACACACGACTGCTTCTAAATCTTTGGGATTTCCCGTGATAGGAGATATTTGTATTACACGATGCCTGCCTCCGCCACCACCTGATGGGTCATGCTAGGAGATGACTCAGGGTTTGGGGGCTTTGAGCCAGACCTCTGGGGAGGGGAGGGGGTGCTGGAGATTGAGTTCAACCTTGTGGGCATAGACTCCATCCATCAGGCCTACGTAATGAAACCCCAGTAAAATCTCTGGATCCCCAAAGCTTAGGGAGCTTCCACGATGGAAAATATACACTGATGTGCCGGGGTGGTGACGTGTTCAGACTCCACGGGGAGAGAACACGGAAGCTTCTCGTGGGACCCTCCCAGCCCCCATCCTAGGCGTCCCTTCTTATTTGTATCCTTTTACTATGATAAAAACCATCATCCTAAGTAGAGTGCTTTCAGTGAGTTCTGTGAGTCTTTCCAGGAAATTATCAAACCTGTACTTTTTCCGGGAAGATGGCTGACTAGTAACACACAGGAATCTCTTCTCCAGAAAAATAGCTAGAGAACAGGCTGAAACAGACCCAAAATAGATCTTCTAGGGTTTAGGACAGCAGGGAAAGACTGCATACCACCGAGAGGAGAGAGGGACAAAAGAGAGAAATCGCGACGACAGAACCAGAACCGGACTGATTGTCGAGGAT